>APFE030438346.1:35457-63212 GCA_000404065.3 Pinus taeda
ATGAACAATCCAGGAAAGGAACATTGGATGGCAGTGAAATGGATTCTCAGATATTTGAAAGGTACCACAAATCAAGCATTATGCTTTCGTGGTTCAAAAATTTCTCTACAGGGATATGTTGATGCAGATATGGCAGGTGACAAAGATAACAAGAGGAGCACTACAAGATATGTATTTACTATTGGTGGAATGGCTATCAGTTGGGTTTCAAAAATCCAAAGTGTTGTTGCACTTTCAACAACAAAAGCAGAGTATGTTGCTGCTATGGAGGCTAGTAAAGAAATGATTTGGTTACAAAGGTTTGTGGGTGAATTGGGTAAGGAGAATGATATGGGCATGTTATACAGTGATAGCCAAAGTGCCATTCATCTTGCAAAGAACTTAGCATTTCATTCCAGGACTAAACACATACAGCTCAAGTACTATTTCATACGATCAGTGTTGGAAGATGGAGAGTTGAAGCTACAAAAGATACACACTAGCCAGAATCTTGCAGATATGCTAACAAAAGTTGTAACCAAGGAGAAACTGAGAATATGCTCAGTTTCAATTCGTCTTCAAGGATGACAATGAAGATGAGAAATAGCCAGGTCCAAAGAGGAGTCATTGTCCAACAAATGAAGCAGCAGTGGAGTTGCTACGATCATTCTCCAAGTGGGAGATTGTTGAGTATGGAACATGATTGTTTAGAGGTCATTGTTTCAACTGGGTGTATACCCCAGGAAGTTTGTACACCCCTCCTTTTGGGGGGGAGGGGGGGGTGTGTGGGGGACTTGTCCCCCCAACGGGGGTTCAGGGGGGCCGATCAACCCCAGCTAGGGGATCTAGTGGCCAACGGTCCCCCAACTGGGGTTTCGAGGGCAGCACCCCCGAAGCTAAAAACAGATGTAAAGTTGCCTTGTAAAAGTATAATAATTTCTAGTCAATCTGGGTTGTTCATTAGGCTGATGATCTGACAGTAGAACTTATGTTTAGTTTAGGGTTTTTTTCCCTAGAAGGAAACCCCTCTCTTTGTATGAGGGCATTGTATTTGAGGCTGTATAATAGATGTGTATTCTCTGAGCGAGAAGCAGAGATGTGAGACTGTGAGAGAAAATAGAGGATATTGCAGCGGATATGTTGTAGGTTATGTCTCTTCATTTTGCTGGATAATAGAAAGGAATGACTGGCTGTTTGGGGTGGACGTAGCCCAAATTGGGTGAACCACGTATATCTGTGTCTCTCTTGTTTTATGCATTTTCTGTGTTTATATTTCTGCAATATTTTATGTGTTCCATTGCTTCGTAATATATAATTTTCTAACATTCATCACTTCCCATGGTCATTCAAAAGATTTCTTCCTTGGTATCTTTTGACCTACAATATTCTCAGTATTTGTTGTTAAAGGCCTGCTGCAATTGAGCCCAAGTTGTGATTCTATTGCCAGGTAACCCCATGAACCAGTGTAATGCTGCATCCTTGAGAGTAGAAGGAAATAGTTTCAACTTTTTCTCATCTTCTGCATATTCATAGGTTCGACAGATGACAACTAACTCAAACAAGGAGGTGTCATGATCTTCTGTGGTCAACCCATGGAAGTAAGTTAGGGCTGAAAGGCTTATGTTCTTCATTTTGTTGTCCCAATTGGTCTCTCGGATGGGAAGGGTACCCTCTACTCTTTCTCCATTCCCGCTAGAATTTCTGTTTTCAGCCATTGTCTCAGGAGGGATGTCTTCTTCTTCTTCTTCTTCCCCTATAGGTTCTTCAAATATCTTTGGTTATCCATCTAAAGGTTCTTCTTGATCACTACCACCGAAGAAGAGAGAAGGGTGGCTATGTGATGTAGGGGTGTTAGGAAAGAATTTCCCTGAATTATCTATGTTCCTACGAGGCATGAAAGGAAATATTTTTGGTTGGTTTTTGTTTTTTTCACTGCTTGTACCTGCAAAACTGAAATTGATTGATCAAACAAATTGCAACTAACTGAAATGAACTTGCCGAAATGAAATTGCAGAACTGAAAATGAAAGAAAATGAAATGTAGAAATGAAATCAAGGAAATGACTAATCTACTTTTGCTGAAATGAAGTTGCTGAAATGAAATTGCAAAACTGAAAAGGAAAGAAAATGAAATGTAGAACTGAAAGCAAGGAAATGACTAATCTACTTTTGTTGAAATGAAGTTGTTGAAATGAAATTGCAGAACTGAAAAGGAAAGCAAATGAAATGTAGAACTGAAAGCAAGGAAATGACTACCCTACTTTTGCTGAAATGGAAATGGCAGAATTGAAAATGAAAGAAAGGAAATGCAGAAAATGAAAGAAACAACTACTCTACTTTTGTTGAAATGGAAATTTCAAAATTGAAAATGAAAGCAAGGAAATGCAGAAACTAAAAGAAACAACTATACTTTTGTTGAAATAAACTACTTAGCGGAATGTCGCAATAGAGAAATAGAAGAAAGTAGTAATCACAAAATACTCTAACGCTCCCTGGAAACGGCATCAAAAAGTGGTGAGAACCAGTATTGCAGCAATAATGTTGCAACTCCTGGGCTTCCTACTTTACTTTTATCAACTCAGTAGTTTGTAACAAACTTGGAAGCAGCGGTGTTATATGCACAAGTACTAGTTCTTACTACAGGTTGTCACTTGGTCAACTGGCGCAAGATCACTAGGAGCTCAGGCGAAATTCTATGGATTCTAGAAAAAGCTCTATATGTGATGAAAGAAAGGAAATCTTACTCTACGGAGGCTACTCTACTTGCAAAAAGGAAAAGAAGACTGAAATGTAAAGTAAACCTAGCAAACCCTACTTAACCAACTAATCCTACTTTTACATAAAGAGAGATGAAAAACCATGAAATGAATGCCATTACCTACTCAGGAAGTAAACAACATATAATCAAGCTATTTCTAGAAGAAAATGAGCAAAAAACATCTTTTTTCATTTTTATGTATTTTTATGTGAAATTGTCATGCATGTAATTTATTTGATTGTGAATGTGGCAGTGATTAGGTGGCGATGGAGGGAGGCTTTGGCATTTGCAAAGGTGTAGGATGGTATGGATGGGTCCTAGGAGGGCTTAGGTGGCCTTCTAGAGGCTTTTCTAGCAATCGGACTTCAAAAAGAAGCCTACAGGAAAATCTACAGGAGGTTGCAGGGGATCTATAAGAGGTCTATAGGAGGATGCCGAAAGCAGTTTTGGAGGTTTTGAAGCTAGGAAAGCGGGTGTAAAGGGTAGATGAAGGCTAGGATTATGTGTTAAGGTGCCTAGGATCCATCAAGAGTGATTAGGAGAGAGAAAGATGGTCGGATTTGTTCAAGGAAAGGGAGGAAAGTCTATGGAAAAGTGCAGAAAACTAGGGCAGTTTTGAGATGAATTATGGGCGACCTGTGAGGCATAGATCAAAAAAATATTGTGATGGCTGATTAGCTAACTTGTTGTGAGAATATATTCACTGCCAGAGAAATGAAAATCAAACAATGAAATTAAGCAAGCAAGGAAACTAAGTACATAAAAAAAAAATACAGAATTTTGCATCAAGCTAATCTAAACTCTAATCTAGAAAAGTAAATGTTGAGAAATTCTATGATGAGAGAAAGCATGGAAGGAAACTTATTGCAAGAGAGTAATGAGCATGGTGAAAGAGATCTAAATCAAAGCATTGACCTTCTAACAAACCGTAACACTAGAAATCCTATGGAGAAGGCAAATCTGTGTTTTTTGTGGTGGCAAGAGAGTCTTGGCCTTAGTTCATGGTCACAAAGCGAGGAAAGGAGGCCAAGGCTCTATTGATGGCCATTTTGTATCTTCTTTCTATCACTTCTCAACTTGATATAGAAAACTCAAATGTAAACAACCTTCTAAATTACCAAAAACAACCTTCTAAATTACCAAAAGCAACCTATTCAAGAAAGAAATTCATCTAACATCAACTAATCCATAAACTGAAACAAAGCATATAAATACAAACAAGAGGAGCTTGGCTACTTGGATTGGACCCTAACCCAAGAGCTTCAGCCCTTTGAGGTAACTTAGTGCTATCTCGAAAAGGAATTGATCTTTATTATCAAAATAATAATAGGATTACATGAAACTGTCAACAAAAGTGAGCTTGAAGTTGAGCAGAGCAAAACTGCAACAAAAATTCGAAAATTTGACTAACTTCCTAATGAGGCCCTAGGCCTCTCTACTTATACAACTGAAGCTCCCAACAACTTCCTTAAAATCAAGGAGGCTTGGCTCCCAAAACTTGAGATAAACAAGAGTTATCCTCCACTTTCTCAACTGCCTCTTTAGTGCATTGATGTGGTTGTTTGTGCTCTGAGCTACATGATGGAGAATTCAAAGTGGGGAGTAAAAAATGAGGGGGATACCCTCCTACAAATCCTCTCCCTTGTCTACTTCGAATTATTGCTGCCAATTGTCGATTAAATCTTTGACTTTATCTCCAAAATTGAACAAAAATCTGCATTAAAGACATATTAGACTCCATGGCATAATGACCTACCCAACTCACTCCATAAGCATAAATATAATCAAAAAACATGCAATAAGCTAATGAGAATGGTTGATTAAACTATGTTAGGAGGCAAAATGAGCCCATATAATTACCCATTTATGGGGCTTATCAAAACTCTCTTTATTACTTTTTCCCATAATTTTATGGTTTTCCATAGCTTGTATTATTTATAAAAATAATTTCAATTAAATAAAATAACATTTATGTTTTACCATCCACCTAGACCTTCATCTGGCTCACAATTTCACCAAGTCTTTTGTGATAAAACAAATCATTTACATCTTTTACTAATGGATTTTACATATCCCCCCCACTTTAGTGAAAAGTCGTCCTCAGTGTTTTCTTAGCCCTCCCCATAGGCTAGAATATGCCTAGCACAAACAATCTTCATCTTTTAGGTAAACTCTCCCTGGAGTGATTCCACTGGACTTAGTCTGGGTGATTTCTCATCTCTGCAACATGATTTCTTCTATCTAGTAAGGAATACATAGAGGTCTGATCAAGAAATTTTCATCTAATTCAACCTACATTCACCATCGCCGAGCCTATCATTAGCTTTCATCAATTACTATTTAAGAATCATATATACATACATAATCATTCCACATGTTATCACATACATCACCAATTGTTACTTTATGTATTCAATAAGTTCTTCAGAATACTTCACTGATCTACAAGCTTAGCAACCTGCACTCAATAAGAGGCATCATTATAGCTCATTAACAATAGTCTTAATCTTTTTTGCTTAGTCAATGGCTATGTGAACTACCAAGAACTCCATCAAGTGGTGCCATTATAAATTCCAATTCATGGATTGTGTACATGGTATTAATATCGCAAAAACCTAATATTGTTCTTTTTTATTGTTTATTTTAAATGACAGATTATAGTTAGTGCATTATTGTTATAGACATATTTGGGAATTTCAACCCCAATCACATATGTTAATAAAAAAAGGGCTCTTAAACCCCTAAAAGTGTTGTTTCACACCCTAAAGGATCATGGTCAACTGATTACATCATTTCCCAGAAGTTCCACCTAGAAAACCACTCAGAACTGGCCAAAACTAGACCATACAGATTGCTCCATGCTTAGGGTGCAATGCATACTAGCTGCTACACTAGCCAGGTGTGATGCATACTGAAAGAGCCTTTTGTGGGGTGTGATTGGCGAGAATAGACAAATGGAAGAGACATTTTGCTAAGTGCAAACCCAGAGAATCTTCTAGAAACTTCTCATATGACACTTTCCTTTCTGAATTTTCCCAGGGATGAGTAAGAGATCATGAAATCTCCAAGTGGAACCAAGAACTATCAGTGAAATGACACTAATCAAAAACCCAGAAGCTGACTCACCCCTATGCAAATATCTATATATGGATCCCTCATCACAGAGATCTAGAGGCTGGAATTTTGTAATTTGTAAGGAAGTGCTGTTGGTTTCTCTTTGAGACATTGCATTGTTGAGTGATCTTTCTTTTCATGAGGTGAAGAGGGCTTTGATGCTGGGAGGATGAGGTTGGATCAGACAGCTGGGTTGTAATCCTCTCTTCTACTTCTACTATCAATAAAGTTATTTGAGTTTTCCTCCATATATTTGTGCATTTGTGAATTTTTCTATTTGTGAATGCAATTGTATGGTTAATGTATTTCTAATTCTGCATTGTTTATAGTATTATAGATCTCTATGCTTTGATGGTGTTTTGTTTCTTTTCCTCTACAGGTGTTCTTTAAAGTGGGACAAGTAAGAAAGGAGTGGAAAGCTATATCAAAGGAGAGAGGAAACAAGCAAGGAGACAAGCGAAAGATTCAGGTTGGTGCTCTCTCCTCTCTCTTATTTATCATACATAAGGGAAAACACAAGTTACTTTGAATTGTTTGTCTCTAAGATAGCTACCCATCTTAGTGGGACTAGCAGATCAAATAGACACTAGTTTTCCCAGAAAAAAAATGGCGACTCCACTGGGGAGTGAATAGTTTGTTTGTTTGTTACTATTGTTTGCTTTATAAACTATAGACAGAGCCTGAAGTTAAGCCAACTAGCCTTCGAACTGCTTTTGCTATGCAACTGCAAAGTAGATCAACGCAACTTCAGTCAATCTCCGAGTTGGTTTATGAACTGAACATTTGACTTGCAAACATCCTAAGTGCCCTTGTGATAACTCAATAACCTCATAAGATCACACCCCTATAATTTGTTTTTACTGTCCATCATAGCTCAACCTAAATCATTGAACTTAGCTGCAAATTTTGAGAAAAAACCAAGCTCAGTTTTATTCCCTGGTCCAACACACTATCTATAACTGAAAACCTGGATGCATCGCACATCCCGTGTGTTGTAGCTGAGATGCATCCCTGTTTCCCTTAAGGACAGATGCAATGACTGAATGATACTATTTCCTTCTGTGGAATTTGGGTTTTTCTTCTTTTTTTTCAGCTCTATCCAGTAGTTTTGCTACTTATGATCAATATATCATTGTTGAAGCCTTCTTCCTTTACATTATTCAGCCTCCATTGATCAGGAATTGTGAATCTTTTTTATGTATTTTTCATCATTTACAGTCCTCCTTTGTCAAGAGTAGCTTAATCGAATTGTCGTCTTTTGACTCAAAAGTGTCATAACTGTTGTTTTGAGTCAAAAAGAAGAGTGTCATAAAGTCTTCCTCTTCTAGATAGTTGATTGTACTTTTGTCATTGTATTTGATTTGAATTTCCAATATTTAAAGTGTCGAAATCAATTTTCCATTCAAAATCAAAAGTGTCGTTTTAGTCTTCCTTTCATTTTGAAAAGAAATTGTTGAAGTGTCCCTTTGAAGAAAATAGTTCAGCTATGTACTTAGTTTTCCTTTTTGGCATTCTCACATTAAAGAAATGAAAAACAAATACATGCATGTGTATTTGCATTTAGACTGCATGCGGAAAATGATTTAGGAAAAGTGCATTTAGTGTGTGCTCTCTACTCTTTGTTGAAAGAATCGTACTTTTCTTTCCTTAGTAGCTAGGATTTTCATTGCTAAAAGAAAACAAATGATTTTTTATCATTTAGATTGCATATTTAGGAATTTTACATCTACATCATGTGCTGAACCTTGAAAGACAAACTTCTAAGAAAGATCAACTCTAAAATAAACCTTAATGAACATAAAAATGCTTTGGAACCTAATGCACAACATCTAGAAGTCTAGGCTAGAGATGTATTCCGGCGTCGTAAAACTTGGTAACTATCGTTTTCATCGAAGGTTGGGCGATTTCTCTTCTTTGATACGACAAGTGCCAGTACAGACTTTTTCTCCACGTACCATCAAGTATATATTGGGAGACCACAATATGTTGATATCCTCTATCCTTAGGAAGTTGTGTCTGTCGCCCTATCAATTGCAATGCACTAAACACAGCATTCGGGAAGATTGAGTGTTGTATGTCAAGTCCTTCGTAATTTCTTTTTAATTTACCACCAAGGTGTATATTGCAGTTTTGTGATTGATTTGGTAATCCCTCTATTTCGATTTCTAGAGTAGTCACTTTCGTTCCTTTTTGACTACCTAAAAGAAAAGGTACATCTAAGCACTTGTCACTTCAGGGTCATTAAAAATTGAAGGAGACTAGAGTCACCTTTAGCTTTCTCTCAACTCGTAAAAATTGAAAAAGAAAGTTGTGCCAAAGCGTCATGAAATTTATTTGATTCGAAATAACTTTTTCCCTTTAATTTTTTAGTTGATCAAGTAATCCGCAATCATGGAATAAATTCAATCAAAACCCTATCGTTCACAGAGCCTAATGAGTCAATCGTCTTTGACCCTGGAGATGAAACCATTCAGGGAAAAACGGTCTCATTTAACTAGGTCAAATTCTCCTGGTCTATTTGAAACTTGTGTTTCAACATCATCAGAGACTCCAATTACTCCAATTATTTTTGGTACATCTACCTTTATAGAAGAAGTTTCGCAGCTACAAGAGGACATTAGAACTGATCCTAGTGTAACGGTAAACATTTCTATCCCTGAACCAACTCCATCTATGGCTGATTCAGAGGGTGTCACCCATCCAATGTCTATTACTACAGAAGCTATACCTTCTTCGGCTCTAGAAATATTTTATGAATCTGACGGTCTACCACTTCCACCTAGACTGATTGCTATAGAAGAGATTGTAGAGGATCTTCCATCCAGTAACCCATTGCATTTTGGAATTGAGATCGACATATATCCTTCTAATACAGAGGTTAGTTCTTTTAATCACCCTTCATCGCAAGTTCCTATCGAATCTCTAGGAAATCTTTTGGATAGACTAAATATGTTTGAACAGCCATCAACATCTAGGACTGTAACATCTAATACAGTAGTAGTGGAGCCTCCTGCTCCTACTCCAATAATGTTCGCTAATATACCATCTGTCCCAACTAGTTCTTAATCGCTATATGGAGTCCACCCAGTGACTGTTTCAACAGCATGATCTGTTCCTATTTGTTCATCTGGAATCTTATCTGGAATTTCTTATATTGAGACTCAGCAAATTGATCCTTCACATCAGTATCAATTTGGGTAGTCTAGTCTCCAAAGACCAATTTATCCTTTGAACACTAGATTGCTGCCATATGGGGGGCAGTATGCCTTTTCATTGTTCCCTCCAGGAGAACAACCATATGAGAGTTCACAACAAAATTCGGGTCAAAATGGAATTGCATCCAATGGTTGGATACCAATACTGCCTCAACAACAAGAGTTTTATATTCAATGCAACCAAATCAACCTATGTCAAACATTCCCACTACACCTGCTATTGTGACGGTGTCACAAGTACAAGCGTTGCCTGTTGTATGTCAACCTCAAGTCTCTCAGGTCGTAATACAACAACCTCTTATCTCCATGGCTCAATCACAACCTCAGATTAGTGCTTCCTTAACTGGAATGACTCAGGCTCAAACGGGTACTATCACCCCTCATCTTGGTCAAACATCTAGTATTGGACAACAGCAAATGGTCCAACAACCATGGCTGATACAATATCAACAACCACAATTCCAACAAGCTTATCGATGACCTGAGCAACAAAGCTTTGCAGGTAATGGGCAACCGTATTTCTAAAACAGTTACCAAAAATCATATTAATGGTTATGCCCATCAACCTTATCAAAGTTATCAGCATTACATACATTATGCTGGTATGAAAAGACCTACTACTTAGGAAATCCCATCTTATCCTGGGTATGCTTCACCAAACCTGAATCAATAGCTGCCTTTTGTAGTGACTTTATAATTTCCAGATCTGAACCGACTAAAAAATGATCCAATTGCTTATGCCCCTTGGTGGCCAGCGATTCCTCATAAACTTCCCTCTGATATTCCTAAATTTAATGGAAATCCGGGTGGAGACCCATCGAATCACATAATGAATTTTCATTTGTGGTGTTCATCTAACACCCTCAATGATGATTTGATTAAGCTTCACCTTTTTCAATGAATGCTAACTGGTCCGGCAGTGAAATGGTACATCAAATTTCCTAGAGCTTCATTTTATAACTTCAGCACCCTCGCCACTACCTTTTGAACCCACTTTTAGTTACCTATAAGGTACGAAATAGGAACAGAGATCCTTACCAAATTTAAATAGACAACAACCACTCACATAAGTGATCATATTCATGAGTGGCGACGCCGTCATCAAATGGTAAAGACATATGTTCCTGATCAGCTTCTAGCTGAGTGGTTTATTAAGTCGTTATTACCTTCTATTACAAAAGATGTGGCCAAGGGAGGAGTCGTCACTGAAGAGAAAGTCATTGCTTGTGCATAATATTTAGACTTGATCTAGACTCAGTCTGGCACACTCTACGACAAAATTCCTAACGCTCCTAGACCAAAATTTTTCATTCCTCCTCCTCCTAAATCAAACAAGGACTCTCATGCTGGCAATGGCGTGATTGGCACCTCAAGTACGCAAACCGCAAAGGCTCCATCTAGTAAAGCCCTTGCAGTTTTTATTAAAAAATCAAATGACAAACTTCTATCCTTGGAGGTTAATGCCGTGTCATCGGACAAAGGCAAAGAACCAAGGAAACCAAGGGGCAAGAAGAAAGGGAAAAACAAAAAGAAGAAACAGGAAGATTTGACTCCTGAGAAGTCTTCTAGAAACCCTGCTGGACGAAAGAAACCTAATCAGCCATGTTTCATATGTGATGAGGACCATTATATGAAAGATTGTCCACATCGAGCTGAGGTCATGAAGTTTTTGAAGACTTCAAATACCTTAGTGGTATTGACTAATCCATTTCCAAACCCAGAAACCAATCTAGTTGCTATCAATCATGCTTCCCCATCCCAAGTGACTATGTTGTCCATTTCGAAACAACAAAATGATGCTTTGATATCGATGAGGAATAAATATTATGGGAATCCACAGATGTCGAACAACAAGGCTACAGATCAACCCAGTGGTTCGACAATAACTTCGTCAAAAGTTGTGACACCCATCATTCTTGAACTAACAATAAAGCCACCAAAGGGATTAGTACATAAAATGACATTTAATCCTTGTGCCCAAGCAACACAAAATTATAATATAGTAGAGGATCTGGCTCAATCGCTATCCGCTATGTTGACACTTGAAGTACTGCAAAAATTCCCATCCCAAAAGCATGCTTTATTATCAGCAATAGGTGGGATTGACCTAATGGATTATAATCTTGTGGCCTTTAACCACAAAGGCTATGAACCTCAGTTACCAGCACATCTCGCTTTCTATATACAGGTAAAAGCCCTCAAAAAAACTATTCATAGAACAATCATTGATGAGGGGGCATCTACCTGTATTATGTCAATGAGTTGCTGGAAAACTTTAAGCTGACCACCCTTGTCACAATCATCAATGACATTAAAAGCATTCGATGGAAGAACATACACACCGTATGGGATATTAAGTAACTTGCAAGTTGAACTGGGGGGCAAGACAATAGAAATTGAAGTCGAAGTTATCGATGGAAACCTAGATTACAATATCCTACTGGGAAGGCCCTGGATTTATGTTATGGCTGTTGTTGTGTCAACATATTTTAGAAAAATTGCATTTCCCTTACAAGGTGGAATTACAATCGTTGACCAACTAACCTTTTTCCCCAACAGTTCACAAGCTACAAGAAGCATTCCACTGATCCATGGAAGCTCTCAATCGCTTCAAAATGTCGGAGTAGGCCTCGTAAAAGACCCTGACTTAATGGGTACTTTTTCCCTCCCGCATTCGAGTAATCTGGCGGAAGTGGCCATGGTGGAAACCTGTAATATGGTATCTTCTATATCAACAAATATTAAGAAGATTTCCGAATATTTTGTTAGCATGGATCATCAATTTTGTAGCAATCAATTTTCTTGGCCTGGGCAGCAAACCCAAATCAACACTCATCAGGTGTTTGGATAGATAGGTCTCTAGAATATGGCACCTCTTCAGATCCGTGGGCACGTATAAATTCTATAGACGAAGGAATTATTTAGTCAATGATGATAGGAGAGGAACCATGGGAAGATTACCACCATTGTTCCCATCTTCAAGATAACGACGAAGATTATTCCAGTGACCTTAATCATTCTTCAGTTTTTTATTTTCTATCAAATACTATAAATACAATGGATTCCGCGTGAAATATGTCCAATATTGAAGAAACTATCTCCATAAATATCTTGACCAAACCTAATGTTGTAGAGAATATTCATGTTGGAAAATCTTGTTCTCCTTCAAAACTGGAAATATATTGCACTCTCTTTCGCGAATTCAAAGATGTCTTTGCATGGTCATATGAATAAATCTCTGGCATTGACTCGAGCATCGTTGAACATGAAATCAAGATGTATCTAGATGTCAAACTGGTATGATAGTGGCTTCGATAGGTTCACATGAAGAAATTCGCTGCCATCAAGGCAGAAGTTGAAAAAATTTTACATGCTAGTTTTATTTACCCTGTTCCTCTAACTGATTGGGTATCGAATATTGTTCCTGTCATGAAAAAGAAAGGAGCGATGAGAGTATGCATTGATTACAGGGATGTAAATGAAGCTTGTCCAAAGGACAACTACCCTACACCCTTCATCAACTAGATAATTGATGAATGCACCAAATGTGAAATCTTTTCATTCATGGATGGGTTTTCTAGATACAATCCGCCCACAAGACCATCCAAAGACTACATTTATATGTTCGTGGGGCACATTCGCATACCGTAAACTACCTTTTGGTTTAAAGAATTCAAAGGAAACTTTTAAGAGGGCAGTGAAATACGCCTTCCATGACATAAAAAACATTGTTCAACCATATCTGAATGATCTACCAGCTCATTCGCGAAAGCAGACTAATCATCTACAACATTTGAGAGCTATATTTCTATGTTGCTCACACTACAAGATATGACTCAATCCACACAAGTGTGTGTTTTGTGTTGGTTCTGGTCGTTTACTTGGATTCGTGGTTTCTAAGGACAAGATTCGACTTGACCCATGTAAGGTTCAGGCAATCATCAACATGCCTCCACCTTCAAATTTTCTTCAAATTCTGAAACTCCAAGGGAAAGAAAACTTTATAAGGAGGTTTATTCCAAATTATGTCAAACTTACTAAAGGTTATACACGTCTTTTGAAAAAAGAAGTACCCTTCAACTGGGATCAAGTTGCGCAAGCTTCCTTTGATGCTTTAAAGGATTCTCTAATAAAAGCATCATTAATGTACACTCCTGACTATCAAAAATACTTTAACCTGTATCTAGTCGCAGCAGATACAACCATCGCAATGGTTTTAGTACAAGAAGACAATGGAATTGAACATCCTGTCTATTATTTAAGTCGAAACTTAAATGATACAGAAAGAAAGTACTCCTATGTTGAAAAACTGGCTCTAGCAACTGTTCAAGCAGTACAGAGATTTCGACACTATATCCTCTTTCGCAAAACTACCATTTTGTCAGATTGCAACCCAATGACTTACATTCTGTCACGTCAATTACTAGGGGGCAAATATTCAAAATGGATAGCCATTTTACAAGAGTTTGATATGGAATTTACAAAATCCAAATCAAAGAAATCTCTAGTTTTCACAGAGTTACTATGTGACCTCCCATCGTTATCCAACGATTCAACATCTGAAGCACCAATCGTGGATGAATCTCTGTTTCTGATATCATCAAGCAATCCGTGGTATGGAGATATACTAATCTATCTCCAAACCCAAACATTTAGGCCTAATACCTCTCGCTCCAAATAACGACGTACTCGATACCAAGCCAAAGACTACATGATCGTCGGTGATACACTTTACCGTCGTGGTATTGATACAGTTCTGCGAAGGTGCCTCACGCATGAGGAGGCTAAAAAGGTCCTGAATGATTGTCATTCAAGTGCATGTGGGGGGCATCAATCTAGTTACGCTACGGCACAAAGGATCTTACAAGCTAGTTACTTCTGGCCCACAATATTCAAAGATTGAATAATTGCAGTCAGAAATTTCCATGCTTGTCACATTTTCGACCGCAAAACCATATTACCACCCACACCACTGCATCCAGTAGTTGTTGTTGGGCCATTCGCCAAATGGGGCATAGATTTCATGACAGGTAACCCCACCTCAGCTGGGGGGCATGGGTATATCATAGTTGCAATTTACTATTTTACGAAATGGGTCGAGGCGATGCCTACATTAAACAACAGCGGCGAAATGGCTACTATTTTCTTTTTCAATCATGTAGTCTCTAGATTTGGTGTTCCACAAGCTATAGTCACAGATAATGGATCGCATTTTCGCAATCACGTGATGGTTGAATTAGCTACCAAATTAGGACTATCCCACGACAATTCTACTCCATATTATTCACAAGCTAACAGACAAGTTGAGGCCATCAACAAAGTCTTGAAGTGCATGCTGCAAAGGATAATTGGAGTCCACAAATGGAATTGGCACTTAATCTTGTACTCAGCCCTGTGGGAATATAGGAAATCAGTGAGAAATGCGACCAGATTTACACCCTTTTAGTTGGAGTATGGCCTGGAAGTGGTCTTACCGATTTAGAGTGAAATTTCATCTCTCAAGCTCGCAGTCAATCTACTTCCCAAAAATTCGGAGGAAGAGGCTCGTTTCTTGGAACTAATCCAATTGGATGAAACTCATCGTGATGCCACTTTGGCTAACAAAACTCATAAGAAATGTGTCAAGGTGCAATTTGACAAAAATGTCAAACCCTGTGTCTTCTCAGAAGGTGACCTAGTCTTGCTTTACGATCAGGACTCTGATAAATTGGGAGTAGGTAAGTTTGAACCATTATGGATGGGCCCCTATATTGTTAAATGAGTATTAGAAAAAGGAACCTATTAGCTGGTAGATTACAATGGGATTCCGTTGTCGCAACCCCGAAATGGGTTGTATCTTAAGCGTTACTATGCTTGATTAAGTGTAGTAATCTCTTTATAGATGTGCTTTTGTTACATTTTTTTTTTGGTCAAGAGTTGTCATTTTGGTTAGGTAATCCACTTTACATTTGTTGTAGATGTCGAAAATTTTGGAAACATTCATTGGGTATGCCGACAGAGCTAGTCATAGAACCTGGAACCTATCTTCTTCAACGTGGGCCATTTTTGCTCCAAGCGGCGAGTTAGTGAGTTTTAGGGGGATATGTATTGGTCAATCAATGAACAACATCACTGAGTACAGCGCGTTGATGGAGCTTCTCTCTAATTTCATTTCACATGGTATATGCCAACTTGTTGTCAGGCTAGATTCGCAACTCGTCATTCTACAGCTTACTGGTGTCCATTATGTTCAAAACACAGCTATCTACCATATGTTCCTAAGAGTCAGGATTTTGGAGAGACAGTTTGATTTCATTCAATATAAACACATTTCTAGAAACCTAATCACATTAACTGATTCATTAGCAAATTATGTGTTAGATAGACATTTGTAGCATTTATAAAGGAAAAAGCATTTCAATTACACATTTGCATCAGGATCACATAACTTAACCAAAATAAAACTCTGAAAATCAAAAATATATAACCGTTTATAGTTTTTACAAAATGTTCTATGTCCAAGACAAAATCCATCATACGACCCAAGAACTCAAAAAAGCAGAAAAGCACCCTAGACTAATCGTGCTAGTGGTAGCAAGTCACCGCCTGTGCAATCATACGTAAGAGCCTATTCCATTGAATCAGCACGCCAGTGGTATGGCGCTGTAATCTTAGAGGTAACTCGTCGGTCCTCACATCCTGAATAGCAAGGGTGAGACCCTCGATCTAATCCTGCAATACTGCAAGGGTCTCCACTATGTCCAGATCGCGAAGGACAACCCTCCCTACAGCCTCTCCTGCTGGAATGGCAGTTGCTACCCTTGGGCGTGTTGCTGGTCACACTAGCCCAACATCTGCACACATATATGAGTTTGATTAGTCTTGATAACATTTAAAAAACAAAAGAACATTATAAAAGCGATAAACAAAGATGCGGTCAAATTATTTTACCCATAACACCCCACTACTCGCCAGTGGTAGCACCAAATCTCGGTCGCCTCGGAAATCCATCCCAATGTATGGATACTTGGCAAAGACCATCTCCTGACAGTCGAACAACTCAAATATGGCATCAGAGAACAAAATCTGTGACTGGCCAACATGTCTGGCTATGAGGTCAACCCATCTATGCATTCGTGGTTCCCTCGGTGGTGCAAATCCTAGTGAAATGTACTATGGCTGCATCAGCGGAATCCTATCCAAGGCAAAAGCAGTCAGAATGGAACCATAACCAAAGCTCTTGGATCTTCCATTCTTCACCTTGGAAAGTTTTTCCTTTATAACCGGAAGTACTACCTCACACCAGTTGAATACCTTTAGTTCCAGGCATTCCAGGGCATATTGCATATATGATCTATTGGCCAAATGAAGAGTTGTGCTACCATCCAATCTTGAAAAGGAGAATAAAATAGTCCTCAAGGATCGATCAGTGACATCTCGAATACTAATATTACCATCCATGCTCGACTGAGATCCATCTCTACAAAACTAGCGAATATAATCCCTCACAGATTCACCCCCACGGACAGATCTCAATAGTGAGAGAGGGGCACCACACCTCGATAACCCAATCAAAAATTAGATATCCTCGACCATCAAAGGAATGGATTTTCCTCTAATCTGGAACACCTGGTTGGTCGGATCCCATGCATTAAGAAGATATTGCAACAAATTGATTTGTTGCCTCATGTTGGATATGTGGAAGAATTTGAGCAAGCCATAGTTTCGCAATGTAGTAACCATACCCGGATCATGTAAGGAAATCATTTCCTCTTCTTCATGCTTACATTCATGCTATGTAACAACCATCTTGATCCGATGAATCTCTAAAACACAAACAAAAGATCAATTAGGATACTGGTATGGCCAAAAATAGGAAAACATTTCATGAAAAACACTACACAAACTTTGCCCTCTACACCCATCGCACCCTACCTTTGTACAGGGTGAGATGCATACTGACTGGCCAATGGCCGACTCAGTATGCATCGTACTTTTTGATGCAGACTAGGTGCGATGGGGAGAGAACGAATTCTTAAAACCCTTGGGGCCTAGGAGAAAGAGAAAGCATGCTCAAAATTAGAAAAGGATGGAATGCAATTGAAGAGCTCAGGGTTAGCTCTTACCTGGTCCTGACGGCGCGAAGAATAGTCCACCGGATCTCCCAAAATCAGCTGATGAAATTTAAGGGGGAAAACACCTCCAGAGCTCCAACAATCCCAAATTTGAATGAAATGGTAAATATGAGATGTAAAACTGCTTTATGTTACTATTTACGTAATTCAAGTAAAATTTTAGTTTTTAACTCATTTTTCAAGCATGTATTTGCAGCTCTAATCAATTTGATGGAGTAATTGAACAGGTTGTACGACCATCGAAAGAATATAGTGTTAATGGTAAATTGAGCATCTCTGACTATTATCATGAGCAATGTTACCGCAGGGTTCAAGCTCGTTAAAAAATAAACCTGCCACTGGCCATAGTTTCTAAAGATTCAAGCTCATTAAAAAATGAATCCACCCTCGATAAATAACCTTTGTGATTGTCTTGCTATCAACCTTTTGAGCCTTGGTTGTGTTCTCACCGTCACCTCCATTCTTTTGGCCGATCATACACTTCCACTTGATTTTTTACCCTTTTGAGGAACAGCTGCGACGAGTGATTCTATTAGCCACCCTCTTTACACTGTCATGTTTGAGAAGTTGCAAACTTACTTGGAACCAGTTGTTACCTGAAAACATCACTCGCTCCTAAAAAACAAGTCTCTTTTAAGCTCTTTTTAGACTCGTAAAATATGAAAATATTGTCGAGCTACTGGCCTTTCCAGCTTGTTAAATTAAGGGGAAGTGCCATCCCTCCTGTACATTTTAATCTTTTTCAACCTCAGGGATCATTCCACAAAAAGATCAAGCGCTTGTCTTTTTCAGATCGCTAAAACTATCAAAAAGCCATCCCTTTCGTATTATTTTATACTTTTCAGACTTAAGGAATTATGCCATGAAAAAGGATATTGGAGTTTCCTTACCGACCCTTTTCAAACTCTCTAAACATAAAAAGGACCGAGTTATATTTGTCATTAAATTTGTTAAAACAATAGCAACAAACTTGTCCATTCGAACAAGAACGAGTTTCATTGTTGCTAGGCTCGCTAAAACATAGTGACAGGTTTGCCCGAAGGGCAAATTATAGAACAAGCATATGTTATCCTCCTCAAGCTTGACAAAAATAAAGAGGTACTCATCAGCAATGACTAGGGAAAAAAGTGAAGAAAACTTGAAGAACTTCATTGGTAGCAGGTCACTCTTGAACATGACACTTTCACTCCATCTCCATGATTGAGTCGAGTTGGGTTATTCCATTCACCGGTCACATCACCATTGGTCCTCTATACCATCCATTTTTGGGGTTAATGTTACTAATCCATCTCAGTGTCATCAATATGTTCAAGAGAGACATTCAGAGAATTCACCAACCCAGCTAACGCCTCATTCCACTACAATACCTTCACTCTCCATTTTTCATGACCTCCATTCCTAAACCTTGTATCATCAGATCGTTTTCACCTCCAGAAAATCATTTGCTTTGTTTCATGTCATAGATGTGGGATTCATTAAGGTCCTCCTATGAACAGGGTCACTTCTTGTCGACATCAGCTCATTATCCAAGAATTTGACTTAGGAACAACCCTTTCAGTACTTTGAAGCTTGCATGCCTCAATGGCAAGTTTCTCACTTCCGGCGACAGGTTTACATCAATGGCCTTCAACCGAAATATTTTGCGTGGTGTTAGACATCAACTCATATATTCACACCACATGAATTGTATTGTAGTACCTTGAGGGTCATTATCATTATCCTTGATTCCTCTCACATCTGTTAACAACTTACATCATTGGCTGGTAATCAGGCAATGTCTTTCCATGTTCAACTTTAGAACATCTTTTCACATGGATCAACTTGTACATCGGGTGAAGATTGAACGAGTTTGAAGACCCCGGATCTAGTTTCATCCATCTGGGCTACGATATATTCAGGAAAATAAAGACATCAAATGTACACCATAGCTGCACAAATGATTATCCAATCTAAGGGATGATGGCTCTACAAGAATCACTAGTCCACAACAGTGGACGATTGTTTGTCCTATGTCCATGAAAATGAATTTATAAAGCTGAGCATGGGAATGCCCACCTCAACTAGATCATGAAAATAATATGAAGATAATTTATTGTATTGTATTTTATACAGGTCACCCTCCAGTTTGAAAAAGCTCAGATCCTCATGATAAAGCATTTCACCCGACATCAGAAGATCTACGACCTCATGCTTTAAGGGGCAACTGTTATAGACATATTTGGACACTGCAACCCCAGTCACATATGTCGATAAAACAAGGGCTCTTAAACCCTTAAAAGTGTTGTTTCACACCCTAAAGGATCATGGTCAACTAATTACATCATTTCCTAGAAGTTCCACCTGAAAAACCACTCAGAACTAGCCAAAACTAGACCATACATATTGCTCCATGCTTAGGGTGTGATGCATACTGGCTGCTACACTAGCTAGGTGCGATGTATACTGAAAGAGCCTTATGTGGGGTGCGATGGGTGAGAGTAGACAAATGGAGGAGATAGTTTGCTAAGTGGAAACCGAGAGAATCTTCTAGAAACTTCTCATATGACACTTACTTCTCTGAATTTTCCCAGGGATGAGTAAGAGATCATGAAATCTCCAAGTGGAACCAAGAACTATCAGTGAAATGACATTAATCAAAAACCCAGAAGCTGACTCACCCCTCTGCAAATATCTATATATGGATCACTCATCACAGAGATCTAGAGGCTGGAATTTTGTAATTTGTAAGGAAGTGTTGTTGGTTTCTCTTTGAGACATTGCATTGTTGGGTGATCTTGCTTTTGATAAGGTGAAGGGGGCTTTCATGCTGGGAGGATGACATTGGATCAGACTGCTCGGTTGTAATCCTCTCTTCTACTTCTACTATCAATAAAGTTATTTGAGTTTTCCTCCATATATTTGTGTATTTGTGAATTTTTCTATTTGTGAATGCAATTGTATGGTTAATGTATTTCTGATTCTGCATTGTTTATAGTATTATAGATCTTTATGCTTTGATGGTGTTTTGTTGCTTTGCCTCTACAGGTGTTCCTTAAAGTGGGACAAGTAAGAAAGGAGTGGCAAGCTCTATCAAAGGAGAGAGGAAACAAGCAAGGAGCCAAGCGAAAGATTCAGGTTGGTGCTCTTTGCTTCTCTCTTATCTATAATACATAAAGGAAAACACAAGTTACTTTGAATTGTTTGTTTCTAAGATAGCTACCCATCTTAGTGGAACTAGAAGATCAAATAGACACTAGTTTTTCTGGAAACAATTATCGTACTAGGTAGAATTCCTATGTTATCATGCTTTTATGTTACATATGAATTAATTATGCTTCAAGTAGATTTTGAGACAACTTCCTTCTATTTCTTTTATTGTCTAGTTTTTCAAGTAGCTCCTTTATGTCCATCTTATATTGGTTGTTTTCTTCTTCTTTCACATCAAAAAGAGTTGGCATTCCTTCAATTTTGGCCTTTTTCCATGTTGCATTATAGGTGATAAGTAAAACTTGTATGCAATTCACTTCTATGTGTGCCCATGAAATTTCTCTCTTTTACATTTAGACTACTCCGTTAGTATAGTATGGTGTTTCCATATATATATATATATATTATTATATATATACTTCCATTCCTTTCCTTTGTCTTTTCACAATAACACCAAGATTTAAAATTACATGATAATATTAATGGAGTCACCAAATTTCACAACAATACTTGCTAACCTCCCTTGCTTACGAGTTCCTCTTAATGCTCATCTTGTTGTTATGTCCTTATGTTCTCAAAATATTAAATATAATGTTTGGTAAATTCCTTTTGCTTCAATACATCATCTTTATGTGGTTACTTTGATATGGTAATTTTGTAAACAAAAATCCACTCTAGTCAATCACCTAACCGGAATTCATTTTTGTGTCTATCAAATTCATGTTGAGATACTTGTCCCAATAAGGTTATGTGGTAGTGTGCTATATTCCCTTTTTCTTTTACTATCACGTTTTCTATATTCATTCATTATCTTACTTAACTATCTATTCATTTCTAATCATTCTTCCTACACCTGGTAATGTACCTCTCACACACACACACACTGACAAAGACACACACACACACACATATATATCCTTATGTCGTCCTTTTCAATTTTATGATTTTGGCCAAAATTTTAAAGGTAATGTATCAAACTAGCAAGACTGGGTCAAGAGTTCCCACCATAATTTATAGCCATATCATTTGGTCTTAATATAGTTTCTCGGAGTTCCACTAAATTTCCCTTAAAATTTACAATGCATTTACTTCTATTCCTATCTCAAATATTTTATATATCATAGTCATTTAAACTAATAAAAATTTCATTATATATTTTTTTTCAATCACACTTAGTCTTCTAAATTGTAGGGTGGTTGCAAAATATACCATTTAACGAGTCATTCTAGGATTATTATTGCAAGGTTTAAATTCACAAAATCCTTGAGCCCTTTGCCCTCTCAAGGTGTAGGAATTTTCAAAGATGTCTAGATTCCTTTAACACATTTTAGAGCCATTGTACTCCTTCGTAAATTTTCATGTTTGGACTCTGATCTTACTTACTTGTACTCGATAAATTTTGATATAACGTGGATATATTTTCTAGATAAAAACAACACTATTGTGATGTGATTTCATGTCTATTTGGCATGAGGGGATAACCCAGATACAATTACCACTCTCCTTCCAACTTAAAGGTTCCAATATATTGTTTACTTATTATTTCCAAGACTAATTTCCTTCCATCATATATCTCAAAACTTGTCTCTATTTTGTTGGTTCTTGAGAAGTTATCTTACCCAGCCATTCTACTACTGCTCACGAACACTTAAATGTTATAATCCTCTATGTTAGTGGTATTTTTCAGATGCTCCATTATAGTAACCATTCTCTTTATGTCTCCCATTTTAAAAACATTGTTTAGTGAAAAAATACTTTATAAATTTGGACTTTATTTCCTATTAATCATGAAATTTTCACTGCTAAGTATGATTGCATCGGATCTACTTATACTAAGGTATATTATTGCGCTATATTTTTTTATCTTCCATTATTTTTTCACTAATAATATATCTCATATCAATTAAATGAATTCCACCATTCCAACCAATCACCTACCATGCACTACATTTATTTTGATATTACAAGCATCTTACATCCCCATTCAACTTGAACAAGAGTTATCCTTAAGTATGCTCAACCATCTTTCTTAGGTATATCTGTATACCCTACATTTTTCTTTATGTCTAACAAGGGTTATTTATTTTCATTTTGTTTGAATTTATTCATTATATTGAGTGTTTTTATTTATTTATTATTATCATGTTCAAATGGATCCAAAGTTACAACCTGTGCAGGTTTAATCCTTACTTATGAGTTTAGAGTCGTATCTAGGTTGTTGGGATTTAAACACCTTGGCCTGTAGACTAAGCTAAATTCTTACAATTATTAGTATTCCATTATCTCGGTTGTTATATTTCACTTAAATAGTTATGTACATTAATAAATAATTTCCTTTCCGATATTTGGGCATTATCTCTATATCATATTAATGCTATTTTCTGTATAATGTAGTCAATGTTTCCATGTTTTATGGAAAAGGTTCTCTATCTTATACAATAATGGTTTTCTTTCATTTAATATTCTATGTACAAGTCTTAGTGAAGATAATACAAACACACTTTCGTTAAGAAATAATTTCCTTTCTGATATTTGGGTATTATCTCTATATCATATTAACGCTATTTCCTGTATAATGTAGTCAACGTTTCCATATTTTATGGAAAAGGTTCTCTGTCTTATACAATAATGGTTTTCTTTCATTTAATATTCTATGTACAAGTCTTAGTGAAGATAAAACAAACACACTTTTGTTAATAAATAATTTCCTTTCTGATATTTGGGCATTATCTCTATATCATATTAACGCTATTTTCCTATATAATGTAGTCAATGTTTCCATATTTTATGGAAAAGGTTCTCTATCTTATACAATAATGGTTTTCTTTCATTTAATATTCTATGTACAAGTCTTAGTGAAGATAATACAAACACACTTTCATTATTGCGTCTGTTAGTACCTTTTGTATGTAGAAAAAAATTGATCCTGATGTAAATTAATAAAATAATTTCACAACCACTAATAGGAAGTCGTCTTACAGATAACCCAAAACTTATAATAATGATATTACAAGAAACACCCATATTTCTTCTCAAATTTCCATACATTACTTAGTTTATCCATAATTATATTCTGATTTTTTGGTACATTCATTCCCTCATCGTTTCATATTCTATAAGGTTCCTATACTACTAGTGTAACCCCTTATTGTTATTAGTACAACCCCCTTATTATATTTTTGTGCCCATGTAGTCCCCATATTGTTATTATTGTGCCCCATAGAATCCCACTATTGTTATTATTGTGCCCTTACATTATTATTGTTATGTTGGCTTTGATTATTTTATGACCCCTTAGACTCCTATATATAGAAAGGAGGTTGTATCATTTGTAATCATCAAAGAATTGTTCATTTGTGTAATGTAAAGGAGATTTCCCCCTTGAAGAGACTTATTTCTAAGGCATTAATCTATCTTTTTATCTTTTTGTGAGTTGTTTTCATAACATTTGGTATCAGAGCTTTGGATTTTAGGGTTTCGCTGCTCCAAATAGATCATCATGGCATTTTAGCTATAAAACATTTTCTGCGACATTTCAGAAGCTAAAAAGCAACCCATTTGAGATGCAATCTCTCTAAACATCGGATCTAAATTTCAGATATTGGATGGCTATATTGTCGAAGATATGATCTGAGGAAGTTAGGATTTTTGCAAGCTCTAGAATTCCATCGCAAACGAGTCATCGTGGAATTTTCGCTATAATTATTTTTCTACAAAGTTTCAGACTCTAAAATTAAAACACATTTGAGAAGAAAACATCATGAAGCTTGAACCCAAATTTCATATCTTATTTTGCTATATTTTTGGAGATACTATCCAAGACATATAGAGTTTCTCTAGGCTCCCGAATTACATCCCAAATAGGTGACCTTGGGAAAATCATCATAACTTTCTCTTTAAGTATCATATTGAAATTTTGTAAGAAGTTAAAGAAATCAAATGGATGATAGTTTTCTTTGTATCAGTTTCTCGTCCTAAGGTTGAAAAATGACACGTGGCACTTTGTACAAGTTCGTTCTACTGAACTAGTCTATAATTAGGTCATTGTGAGAGATTCGACATAACTCTTGCTTGCAGAATCCAACCTTGATCAGACTTGTGGGGTTAGAATCAGGACTCGGATGGATACTCCAGGACACAATTTCAAAACTTGGAGATCTAAAATTACAGAGTTATAGTCATTTTAAGATATATCTCCTAAAATCAAGAGAAGACAATATGAGGAATTTTGATGGCAAGGATCCGGTAAATTAGATACTATAGATGGAGCAATATTTTGATCTACATGAGGTGCAACTATTACAAAAGGTACATATTGCATATTTATTTTTAGAACCAAATCAATTTCTATGGTATGAAGGGCTTTTTTCTCATAAACCACTTGTCACGTGGTCAATTTTCACAGAGGAAATGATAGCACATTATGAGGATACAGAGAGAAACAACTTCTTTAGCCAATTGATAAATCACAAACAAAAGGGTTCAATGGAAGAGCACATTGAGGACTTTCAAAAATTGAATATAAGGGTAAATGATATTCCAAAGAAGAAAAGGATGGATGTCTTCATAGCGACTTTAAAGGATAACATCCAACATGAGGTTCATCTTTGCGAAACGGATTCATTGGAGAAGGAATTTAGGTTGGCAAGAAAAATTGAAAGCAAAATTATGGAAACAAGGAATCTCACCACTCACGACTATAATTATGGAATTGTTTTCTCCTAGCCTTCCACAACCTACAAGGTTTACACCATGACAATTGGAAGAAAAAAGAGAAAAAGGGCTTTGTTACAATTGTGATAGCAAATTCACTAAAGGCCATAAGTGTGCTAAGAAGAAATTATTTTACATATATTAAGAAAAGGAGGAAGAAAAGGATCAAGAAACATTAAAAGAAGAGGATATACAACAAGAACGAACCCTAAAGAAAGAATAAATGAATCTAACCATATCTTGTAAGGCATTGGCAAGAATTACCACTCCTCAAACTCTCAAGATAGAAGGAAATATCAAGAAGAAAAAGGTTCAAGAAGTGAAAGATCACATTGAGAAAGAAGAAATAAATCCGACCATATCTTATAATGCATTGGCCAAAATTTCCACTCCTCAAACTATCAAGATAGAAGGACATATCAAGAAGAAAAATGTTCAAAAAGTGAAAGATCACATCGAGCATCAAGAAATGAATCCGACCATATCTTGTAATGCATTGGAAGAGATTACCACTCAAACTTTCAAGATAGAAGGACATATCAAGAAGAAAAAGATTCAAGCAATGAAATATCACATTGAGCATCAATAGCAAGTTCTCCAACTTTTAAAGGATAACACCACTTTGGTGTAGAATCGAATGAAACAACAGGCATGTCAACATCGCAGTGAAACACGTTTTGATGTAGGTGATTGGGTATTCTTACGGCTACATCTCAAGCGAGCTACTTATGAGAAGGAAATGTTAGCAATACTACATGCACTTAAGAAATGACAACCTTACCAAATGGGAAGACACTTAAAGGTAAAAATGGATCATAATAGTCTTAAATACTTTTTAGGACAAAGATTAAATTTAGAAGAACAAAAAAAATGGATCACAAATATGTTGGGTTATGAATTTGAAATCATCTACAAAAAAGGGAAGCAAAATGTTGTTGCAAATGCACTCTCAAGAAAGGATGAGGTTTTGGAAGCATTGTTTTGTGTTATTTATATTATCCAACCAAATTGTATAAATGAAGCAAGGGATGAATGGAAGAAGGACGAAGAAGTGCGGCCACTCATTCAAAAGTTGCAGAAGATCCCAGTTCAAACAATATTGCCAGAACTTGACAAGGAAGGAAAAATCATATTGGAACCTCGAGAAATCACAGAAACAAGAGCCTGACAGCTATGAAATTGATCAATTTAAAAGTATCTCATTAAGTGGAAGAACTTACCAGCTGAAGATTACGCATGGGAGGAAAAGAATTTTATACAGAAGCATCAAGAACTACTCAAGCATTGAGGACAACACTTTTTGAAGGAGAGGGGCATGTTAGGTCCTTTCACTACTAGTGTAACCCCTTATTATTATTAGTACAACCCCCTTATTATATTGTTGTGCCTATGTAGTCCCTAGAATGTTATTATTTTGTCCCATAGAAGCCCACTATTGTTATTATTGTGCCCTTACATTATTATTGTTATGTCGGCTCTGATTATATTATGACCCCTTAGACTCCTATATATAGAAAGAAGGTCTTGTCATTTGTAATCATCTAAGAATTGTTCATTTGTGTAATGTAAAGGAGGTTGCCCCCTCGAAGAGGCTTATTTCTAAGGCATTGATCTATCTTTTCTATATTTTTGTGTGTTGGTTTCATAACATATTCATGGTATTTTCATTCTCCAAATCCGTGAAAGAATATGATTTACTTAATTATCAATCATTAAATAAATCTTTCAAGTAGTTGCTTATTCTCCTAGGATCTCAATAAGTCAATATTTATAGATAAACGTGGCCTCAACAATGACTAAATTAATACTTTGATAATTAATATTTTGATAATTTAACTCAAGTAATGGAACTACTTCAATGCAGTAATAACATAATTTTTTGCTCCTTTTACCCTTAACAAGGCCACATTCTTGAACCCTTCAGCTCTGATACCACTTGTAACATCCCCAAGCAAGAAAGATTTAAATTATTATTATTATTTTATTGTTTTCTTTGTGTTCTAGTTCTAATTTCTTTTACCTTTTGTCGATGAGTTAATATGATCCAGATTTAAACAAGAACACAACAAATTAAAAATATAACCATAAATACAAAGATGTATTAGAAATAACACTTCATTTCATTAATATCAAATACTGAAATATGCTTACAAACAAAATGGAAATAAGACTTGCTCAAGGGATGGTAGCTTATATCTGAGAAGAGATGTGGCAGCTACATGCCTTAGAATTGTGTTGCAATGAGGCTCAAAGGCCTATTTATTATTGAGAAACAATGAAAAACCCTAAACATCCAAAAACCTAACCCTAGGAGATGAAGCACCAAAACTGTAGGCTCCGTTTGGGTAAATTGGTACATCAACTTCTCGAGGTCGTAACTTTGGCATACGATCTTCGTTTTGCTATCATAATACCTCGTTTCAAAGAACTTTAAGAGAAGGCCAAAAATAAAGAAGTAAACTAGATTTAGATGTTTCTGTTCTATCCATTTTCCCTAAACACATCGTCTAGGGCATCAAAATGGCTCTGAAAGTTCACGACCTGAAAAACTGCCAAAAATAGTAAATTGTGCTACAATTAATGAAACCGAAAAAATGAAAGAGACGGTATTGGGGGTCCAAGTGGAATAAGTAGGTGGCCACCAATATCCACCTGGATCATTCCCCCCCCCCCCCCC
>APFE030438357.1:0-38640 GCA_000404065.3 Pinus taeda
CGGGTTCAAATCCTGTCTCTGCCAGACCAGAACATACAAAGTATTTTGGTCCAGAAAGGATTGCTTATTATGTGTTCCTACCTTATCCTACAACCTTCTATCTATATATTAGATAAGTCATTCAAGTGAAGGTAAAATTGTTGAATTTTCACCTCATGATGTTGTGATTAAGGACCTGAGAGATCCTAGATACATTTTAGCTACTGGCATTGCTGATGATTCTACAAGGTTGTATATGTTTAACAGCTTTGGGTCATTAAATATTCCCTCGGTGTTTGTTGCTCATAATGATGAAGTGAGCAAACTTTGGCATGAGTGATTCGGTCACTTAAACTATCACTCCCTTCAAAATCTATGTAAAGAAAATATGGTGACAGGTCTTAAACTATCGCACACATTCTCAGTTTCATAGAGCCTCTTCTTTACTGGCTCAAGCTTCAATGAATTATGATCCTGACACCTTTGCAGAAGCTTCAGGCCATCTAGATTGGGATGCAGCTATGAATGAATAATATCATTCACTATTGGCAAATGATATATGTGATCTTGTTCCTCTTCCAAAGGGATGAAAATGTGTTTACAGAACCAAGTTTGGACCAGATGGAAAAGTTGATAAACATAAAGCTTGTCTTGTTGCTAAGGGTTTTTTCACAAGTTGAAGGCATTGACTATACTAAAACCTTCTCCGATGTTGCCAAAATGAACTCTATCTGCCTTATTCTTTCCCTTGTTGCCTCTTTCAAATGGGAAGTCCATCAGATGGATGTTAAATCCGCCTTCTTGCATGGGGACTTACATGAAGAAATCTATATGGAACAACCTCCTCGCTTTATACAAACAGACTCCAACCTTGTATGTCGGCTTAATAAATCCCTTTACGGTCTCAAGCAAGCCCATCAGGGTTGGTATGCCAAAACGGATAGCTTTCTTTTAGATACTGGCTTTTCTAGGTGTCATTCTGATAATACTATCTACACCAAGAAAGTGGGTAAGTCTCTTATCTTTCTTGTTCTTTATGTTGATGATCTTATCTTTATTGGTAGTGATCCCAACCTTATAAACCATGTGAAGTCCAACCTTAAAAAGAAGTTTGAAATGATGGACTTAGGACACTTGCATTATTTTCTTGGTCTTCAAGTCTTGCAATCCAAAGAAGGTATTTCCCTTTCCCAGTCCAAGTATGCCTATGATCTTCTACGCCACTTTCACATGGAAGACTGTAAGCCAACCCCTTCTCTCTTTCAGTATGGAGCCAAACTTTCAATCACTTGTACTTCCCCTGAAGTTGATGCTACCTTATACCGTCAACTTGTAGGAAAAATTTTGTATCTGACCCATACCCGTCTTGACCTTTCCTTTGTTGTTGGCCTTATTGCTCGATTTTTGCAAAACCCACATGAAATTCATTAGAAAGTAGCTAAAAGAATACTTTGTTATGTTCGAGGTACAATTCAGCTTGGGATTCATTGCAGTGGAGAAGCATTGCCTCTATTGGTTGGTTTCACTGATTCTGATTGGGCTGGTGACTCTGATGATCAGAAGTCTACTGCAGGTTATGTATTCACTCTTAGTTCTAGACCTATTACATGGGATTGCAAGAAACAAAGTGCCATTTCTCTTTCTTTAGCAGAAGTAGAGTATCGTGGTGTCGTAGAAGCTAGTAAGGAAGCCATGTGGCTTCGTCGGATCTTGTCAGAGTTTGGCTTTCAGTAGCAACATCGGACTACACTTTGGTGTGATAATCAAAGTACCATTTAGCTATGCAAAGATCTAGTCCAACATCAACGCAACAAACACATTGAACTACACATGCACTTCATCAAAAAGCTCATTCATGACCATGTTCTTGAAGTGCAATATTGTTCAATGTTGAAAAGTGGCAATAAGAAATTGCTAAAAATAGCAGTTTGGGTACCAGTGTTGGATTGGGCAATAGGGAATGAAAAATGGAAGTGCTACAAATAGAAGTTCTATTTTTAGCAGTTCAGTGTGGATTCCTAATTTAGTTAGTCCCTAGACTAGAAATAGGAAGTAAAATTCGAATTTGGTCTTAACAGCAGTTTGAAATTAATTAATTAATTCTCCATGAGTTAATTAGTTAAGGAAAATCAAACTTGAAGTCTTTGTGAGAACATGCAATAGTTTCTCCACTAATTGGGGAATGTGCCCTTGATTTTCTCCACTGATTGAGGAATTATCATTGATTAAAGGAGATAACGATGAGTTCTATATTGAGTGTGATCAATTGACTTAGTTTAACTTAGTCAAGTCTAGTTAGATTAATTTAACAGTTTGTTAAATTAATGAGAGTTCAGTTAGTTAATGCTTGCATGCATATAACTGTTGTGTTTCAGATAACTGAGTATTCACTCATGGATAACTCATGCATGTCAGTTCAGACAGAGACCCAGTTGAGATCAGACGGAGGGATAGTGTACTATCAGTTGCTAGGATATTCCTTGTGAATATTCCTTGCATGCAGAAGGAATATTATTCCGTATGGATTGCATAGTTGGACCTGAGATTACAACAGGTATGATGTGGCCAATTCACACATGTTATGACATTGGACCCCAATCAAAACTGCACAAGGAAATAGGATATTGGTGGACTTGTGAAGCCTATATATACAGGCCTAGGTAGTCCATGAGCTTTATCATCTGATTACAGAGAGAGAAGGATAGCTTTTGAGCTGATTCTTTTTGTATGTTGTTGAGGATTTCCACTTAATTGGTAATACAGAGATGGGGTTTTAGGCTGGTGCTTTCCCTAGGTTATATCTTCTGTGTTATGGTTGATTACTTCTCATTCTCAGTTATATCTGTTCATGCTTGATGTTGCTCATGTGTGATTAAGCTTCCACAAAGTTTATGGTAGATGTAGATCTAGTATTATGCTTTAGTACATTGCATGTATCAGTTTGATCTGCAGGTGAAATTTCTACATGATATTAGTGAGCTAGCTAATTTGTAGAGAAAATTCTACATGGTATCAGAGCACAGGTGATTAAGGAATAACAATATACAAGAAGGGAGAAGTTGAAGTTTGTGGTTTCTGAATATTGAATTGAGTTCTTATCACATCTATTTCACCGATGGCGTTCTATGGTTTGAGACTCGAATATGCCCTTGATGGTAGTTCGAATTATATAGCCTGGAAGGATCGCATGGAGGCAACATTAGAAGATAATGGCCTTAAGGATGTCATTGATTAAGAAGTCCCGAAGCCGACTGATGCTATTCAACTGGCAGAATGGAAGAAGTGTGTGGCTAGAGCTAGGAGAATCCTCCTGGAGGGAGTTCGAAATCACATTGTCTCGAGCCTCCATGGGAAGGAGACTCCATTTTCGATGTGGAAAACATTGAAAGATCTTTATCAGAATAGCAGTGATCAGAGGAAGCTGGTATTGAAGGAAAAACTTCGAAAGATCAAGTGTGAAAAGGATGACACGATCTCTATGTATCTGAACAAGCTCACCTCATGCAGGATGAGCTTGGAAGTGTAGGGATCATGACAACAGATGATGATATGGTGAGTCTAGCACTCCTTGGCCTTCCTAAGAGCTAGCATAGCTACCAGGACTCGGTTAATGGAAGGGAGAAACTGCTAGATTGGGAACGACTATGGTAAGATTTGATGCAGGAGGAGATCAGACGGAGCACCAGAGACGATTCTTCCATCCATGGAGGATGAAGATTACTGTGCCTTAGTGAGTAAGGTGAAGAAGGCGAAAGAGAAGGTTTCTCTTTCAGAATCCAGTTCTTCCCATGGTGGAAAGAAGTTTGGCAAATCGAAAGTGCGATGCTTTTGTTGTCATGAGGTGGGCCATTTTGTTACAAATTGTCCACTGAGGAAATCCAAGAAGGGATCTGGGGAAGGATCTGAAGGTGAGGCACTTGCTTCACAGTTCGAGTTGGATTTCACACTCTTCGCATGCATGGTTTCATCCATGGTGGGAAGTGGTTGGTTTCTTGACAGTGGCGCTTCTTTCCACATGACTGATGACAAGAATTTGTTCAGTACTTTAGAAGAGAAAGATATCCAGATACTCATAACGATGGGTAAAGATGAAAAATATAGTGTCTCAGGTGTAGGCATGGTTATTTTTCAGAGGGAGCATGGAGCTCGAATTACCTTGACCGATGTCAAGTATGTACCAGGACTGAAGAGAAACTTGGTTTTGATCGCGATGCTGGAAGATAGAGGCTATGATGTAGTCTTCAGTAAGGGAGAGGTTTTCCTTAGACACATCATCACTGGACAGGTGAAGCAGATCGGTTCACGAGTCAAGAACCTGTATGCTCTTGAGGTTCAAGATGCATGCAAAGCCTTAAGCGACAAGGCAACTGATGGATTCTTGGTGGTTGAGAGGGAGTGTATATTACCTCTCAACATGCAGCGCCAGAAGAAGTCTGAGATGATTATGGAGGAGCCACGATTGGTGCAGTAACTTCAGGAGGTTGTGGAGCAGCCACAACAGGGGAAGCTGAGAGGAGATCGAGTCGAGACATCTAAACATGCAGAGACCTCCAGTAGGGGGAAGCTTCGAGCCAGGTGGGCAGAGGGATCACATGCAGCCATACCTCCAGGTAGGAGGTTGGGCGATGTGGAGTGATCGTCCCAAGGAGGAGGGGCAGGATCCTTGAGGTACCCAACCTCTTTGATTTGACTTTGCTACGGGAGCCTCGATGAGGAGTAGCAGAACTAACTGATTGGGTAGAGACAGATGCGGATGGAGCGGCAGAGAGAGCTACAATGCAGGAATCCCAAGACAACACAGAGCTGGCAGGCTACAACAGCGCGAGAGGCACAAATGTGTTGCACCAGTGCAGGATGGCATAGAGAGGTGTGTAACGATGCGAGAGGCACAAGTGTGTTGCACCAGTGCAGGATGGCACAGAGAGGTGTGCAACGGTGCAAGATGCATGGAGATGTTGCAGTAGCGAAGAGGTCAGAGAGGGAGCACTTGTCAGCAGCAAGTAGAGCTTCAGCATCAGAGTATGTTTCTAGCCCAACAGAGAGGTGAGTTGGGAGCTTTTTTTGTTCCGAGAGTTGCTGGAGCAACCACGCTTGGTAGATGTGTTGCATGCAAACATTTCAGAGGTACAACATTGGGTTCGAGAGGAAGCCTTTCTTATTGAGAGGGAGTGTTGAAAAGTGGCAACAAGAAATTGCTAAAAATAGAAGTGCTAAAAATAGCAGTTTTGGGTACCAGTGCTGGATTGGGCAACAGGGAAAGAAAAATGGAAGTGCTAAAAATAGAAGTTCTATTTTTAACAGTTTAGTGTGGATTCCTATTTTAGTCAGTCCTCTGACTAGAAATAGGAAGTAAAATTCGAATTTGGTCTTAACAGCAGTTTGAAATTAATTAATTAATTCTCCATGAGTTAATTAGTTAAGGAAAATCAAACTTGAAGTCATTGTGAGAACATGCAATAGTTTCTCCACTGATTGGGGAATGTGTCCTTGATTTTCTCCACTGATTGAGGAATTATCCTTGATTAAAGGAAATAAGGATGAGTTCTATATTGAGTGTGATTAGTTGACTTAGTTTAACTTAGTCAAGTCTAGTTAGATTAATTTAACAATTTGTTAAATTAATGAGAGTTCAGTTAGTTAATGCTTGCATGCATATAACTGTTGTATTTCAGATAACTGAGTATTCACTCAGGATAACTCATGCATGTCAATTCAGACAAAGACCCAGTTGAGATCAGATGGAGGGACAGTGTACTATCAGTTGCTAGGATATTCCTTGTGAATATTCCTTGCATGCAGAAGGAATATTATTCCTTATAGATTGTGTAGTTGGACCTGAGGTTACATCAGGTATGATGTGGCCAATTTACACATGTTATGACATTGGACCCCAATCACAACTGCGCAAGGAAATAGGAGCTTGGAGGACTTGTGCAGCCTATATATACAGGCCTAGGTAGTCCATGAGCTTTATCATCTGATTACAGAGAGAGCAGGATAGATTTTGAGCTAATTCTTTTTGTATGTTGAAGAGTATTTCCACTTGATTGATAATACAGAGATGGCGTTTTAGGCTGGTGCTTTCCCCGAGTAAATTCTTCTGTGTTATGTGTTATTGATTCCTTCTTATCAGTTATATGTGTTCTTATTGATGTTGTTGATGCTCGATTAAGCTTCCGCTAAATTGTTTGTAGAAGTAGATCAAGTGTTTTTCTTTAGTACATTGCATTACTAGGTTGATCTACAGGTGGGAAATTTCTACATAGTATCAGAGGTTGCTGATTTATAGAAAAATTCTACATTCAATCGATGATCAAGTTGTAGACATCTTTACAAAGACTCTCATAGAGGCGAAGTTTACTAAACTTTGATTTATGGTTGGATTTCAGGAAGTTGTCACTAAGGGGGGATAGGCTCTAATGCCTCCTTCCTTCTCCTATTGTGTCATATTTGTACATCCTTCAATCCTCTCCCAAGTTGTTCTTAAGGGGAGATGTTAGGATATTCTAACACATAGGAAATAGTTAAGTATAACCTGGTTTAGTGTAGAGTTAGGTAAAATGTGTTTCTTTACTTTGTACTTTTGTAACTTACAATTCGACGGTCACGATATGTTCTAGACATGAAGTGATCCGACGGTTCATTCTCTCCTTGGTATTACAGACACTTGATCCGAGGCTTAACACCCGATTGGTCCATGATCTCTATTTAAAGAGCATGGAGGATCATTTGTAAGGTGATCGTTCATGAGAGAAGCTTATGTAAATTTTATTTCTTTTACATTTATAAATTTCTTGAAATGACTACATTGGCTCAAGCCATGCACTGTTTCCCTCTTTAAGGGTTTTAACCACATAAAAAATACTTGTGTACTGATCTATGATTTGTTTGTGAGCGGTGTCCCTTGTGTTCTATGTAAGAAACTTACCTTGTAAATTGCTACACTATAAATATCTAACCGTAATTATAATTTATTTCCATGGAAAAGTAAGATAAATTAGTACCATAATTAAAATTTTATCTCCATTGAAAAAAAGATAAAATAGTGTGTACGATTTTTAGTACTTATAATATCAAAATCAATCATTCTAACATTAAAATTATTATTATTATTATTATTTTATATATTTTTGAAACAAATTTTAGTTAAAAATTGGTGTGAAATTCCGTTAAATGAAAAATGAAAAAAAAATCAATATTAAAATCTAAATTAGATTTAGAAAAAACATTTAAAATATTTTTAGATTTATTTTTTAGCTTTATAACCATGTTTCATATTCACATACATGTAAGGTATGATGTCCTTGTTCCATATTCATATAGGTATGATGTCACTGTTTTCCATATCCAAATCAGGTAGATATGAAGCGGTGTGGGGTAACATGGTTTACTCAATTTATGATATAAAAGAAATCTCCAATTTTAAATGAGAAAACCCCTAATTTTAAATTTATAGGTTAGGATCCTGAGCGTGGGATAAAAAATTTATAGGTTAGGATTCTCGCCTCAACTACCATTCAGGATTGTGGGTCACTGTCGATTACGGAAAAACCCCATATTTTTAATGGCGTTTGACATTTTCGCCTATTTCATTTTATTTGCTAAACGGCATTATTAAGTAACAATTATTCCTTTCATGACTCAGTCTTGCACAAAAAACTGGCATCCCCATCTTGTTCAGGGTTTAATGATAATTAATGGATTAAATAATAAACCATTATTGGCCACCGTGTTGGCATAACCGGAGAGAGAGAAATCTTAAAGCTTAAAATATTTATGGGAATACTCTTATGACACATTTAAAAGCTTTTATTTTATCACTAAATAATTTAATAATATTAAGTTGAGAATCCTGACTTTTTTTACTCACTTCACTTCTCTTAAGCCTGAAGATTCTCATTCTCATTATATTATTTCAATAATTTAATGATATTTAAAGAATTATTTCTTTTATGTGTGTATATGTTTCTGAATTTTGATTATTAAGTATTTTTTCTAATTTTGAAGGATATTGTTTAACTATTATATATTTAAGAGTTTTTGGTTTGAATTCAGCTAAACAAATTTGGATTTGTTTAAAATGTATTTTTAACTGTATTTATGTATTCAATACTCTGAAAAATTTGCTCAAAAAAACCTCTAAAACTTATACAGATAGACTGTATTATTTTGAAGAAAATAAACTCTTAATTTATCATATTTTGTATATAAATAATATAAAACATACACACACATATAACAAGATTAGTGTAACTAATTGAGGAACGGACCCTCTTCTAGATATTTTTTTCAAATCAAATTTTCCCAAAATACTGTAGTGATTTTTAAGAAATATAAGTTTAAATTGTTTAATTTGCAAAATTAAAATGCCTTAGGGTTTTTCAGGGTGTTGAATCCATTTATGCATTCAAAAATTCATTAAAAGAAAAAGAAATTACATTGACTATTTCCAACCTCTCTCCTCTATCTCTCTCTCTCTATATATATATATATTACTAAGATATTCTTTATAAATATAGTAAAACACTATTATATTAAAAAAAACCACTTTACTTCATAAATATAATGAGAAATTGATTTGCAACTTATAATCTAATATATAATCTTATATTTCTCATAAGAAGGATGCACTAATGTTTAAAAATGGTGCAACTTATAATTTTATTAACATTTTGAAGAAAATAAACTCTTAACTTATCATATTTATATATAAATAATCTAAAACATGCACACACACACGTGTATATAAGAGCTTAATGTATATAAGAGCTTAATGTAACTAATTGACAAAATGACCTTGCTTTTCTTCTAGCATTTTTTCTAATCAAATTCTAACAAAATAAGTCAGAGATTTTTAAGAATCATAAATTTATGTTGTTTAATTTGCAAAATTGAAGTGTTTCGGGTTTTTAAATTTATACATTCAAAAGTACATTTTAAACAACAAAAAATTACTTTCTCTATAAAAAATATATTGACTAACTCCAGCCAAAAAAACCATTTCTTGTATTACTTAAACTATGCCTTATTTTGTAACTGATAAATTTATATTTCTCATCTGAAAGATGCATTAAAATACAGAAATGGTGCAACTAATAGAATTGTCAGCATTTTGAAGAAAAAACTCTTAATTTATCATATTTAATAATAAATAATATGAAACACTTTAATTATAATATATATTATATATATATATAATATATATATATATATATATATATACACACACACTAAACAAGTTTACTGTAATTAATTAATTAATTGGTTCTTTTCTGGGCAATTTTTTCTACTCAAAATTTCTAGAAAATTTCCCAAAATATAGTAGATATTTTTAAGAATCATAAGTTCAAGTTGTTTAATTTACAAAATTGAAGTGTCTTAGAGTTTTTCAGGGTATTGAATCCATTTACGCATTCAAAAATACATTTTAAACAACAAGAAATCACAATTTCCAAAAAAACCATTTTAGTTACATAGATTATGACTTATTAAATACAGTAAAACACTTATTATAAAATAAATTAAATCATTTACTTTGATAAAGTGAATAATGGGAAATTAATTTGCAATCAATAATTTAATATTTCTCATCAGGTTCATCCACACGCTTAACCATTAAGCCCATACATACTCTGCACCATTATATTTCTAGTTAAGAATGCACTAAAGTAAAAAAAAAATGGTGCAGCTCACAAATTGCTTTTGATATTCATCCCATAACACTTTGGGAACTAACCAACCCCCAATTTCACTATGAAGCTCATAAGAATTAGTCATAATTTTGTTTTTTTTCTTAACATTAATGAAGACAAAGATATCATTTTGGTTTTCAAGTTTGGGGTTGATCACCTCATTACAATACAGTAGTTTACTTTTGGAGTTGTCTTTAGTGCGACTTTTTGGACTTTCCGGTGCTGGAATCCGATGGAAAAACTTGAGGTGATTTATTTAAACTGGTATTTTCACTGTATATATGGATTCAGCATCGTGAAAATCCCCTACGACACTTCAATTGTGCAGGGGTTACCCATCAAGATTGTGATTTCAATAATTTCCTGCCTGATTTTAGAGAAATTAGAGCGGAAAAACCCACCAGAAAAGCTTCCAAAAAGTCTCACTAAAGACAACTTGTTTCCTTTTTCCCTCCAACTCTGCATTTCCCCACAATTTATCTTTAAATATGGAAGTAATAATGTTTTCAATATTTTATGGATTATCTAAGATGACCTCTTTCTTTATTCCTCAATGGTCCAACCAAGAGTAGGCATCCTTATTCCACCCTTACTTGAGTAGAAGGTGGGGGGTTTGAATATAGTTAGAAGAAGTTGTAGGAAATCTATTGGAATCCATATGAGCTTTTTTCAAATGCATATCCAAATATCTTCCAACTTACAATTGTTTTCAAGCCTATAATAAACTTTCCAATCTCCATTTATGCTTTTTTTCAATGTTATAATTCCAATTGAGCTTATGATGATGTCAATTCCCAAATCTTCTTACAATATAACCTCCAATAAATTGTTCTATTTTCATAAATAAAAATATAATAAATAATCTTTTTTGAATTTAATTTTCATAATTTTACTTTTGTATACTTATTTTAAAAATATAACTTCTCTTTTAAAATTAAAAATTAACAATTTTTTCTCTTAAAAGCATCATATAACTTATTCACATTACATGATTATATATTTTTTCTCACTTTGTTTATAAGAATTTTTTCTTCAAGTTACATATATGTGTGCTAATTTTAATACATTTGGCCTAGTTATGAAATATTTTGTACAAGCCCAAATAAACTCCACAATGAAAGAGAACAATGAAAAAGTGTCATATTCATGATAAAATTATTTTTTTATACATGTGAAATCTAGGTACAACATAATTGTGTCTCGATAACTTATTAACCGTAAAAACAGAATGTAAAACTAATTACAGACTATACAATATGCAATAGCAATCCCGAAGGATTAGTTAACATTCCTCCTTTAATCCAAAGGGACATCTAACATGCCGAATAACATTCTGAACTTTTCAAACTTTTCACGTCCGAGTGGTTTTGTAAATATTTATGTGATCCGCTCTGAAGTAGGACAATGTGTCAGATGAATAACTTTGGCCTCTACATAATGTCGAATCAAGTGATATTTGGTGTTAATATGCTTGTTTCAATCGTGAAACTTGGGATTCTTGGCCAACTGAATTGCAGAAGAGATGCGGGAGAGTAGTGGAGTTGAAGCCTTTTGTTTCTCCTGCAAGTCTTCAATTATTTTGTGAAGCCAAATGATTTCTTTTGTAGCTTGAGCTTCTACAACATATTCGTCTTTGGTGGTAGAATTAGCAAGAACAAATTGCTTGTATAATCTCCAACTGATGGCTATTGATCCAAGACTCATTAATAACCAGAAGTAGAGACTCCATTCTCCTTATCTCCATCAAAATCAGAATCTGAATAGCTGGTGAGATCGAAATCTACAACTTTTAAATATTTTATGCCATATGTTTGAGTGTTTTTCAAATACTTGAGCACTCGCTTTGCTACATTCCGATGACCTTCATATGGATTATGCATGAAACTAGAAAGTATCCTTACAGCAAAAGATATGTCAGGTCAAGTAGTAGTTAGAAAATTCAAACTTCTAACAAGTTATATGTACTTTGTTAGATCTTCAAACATACTTCCTTCAGTGGAAGTAAGCTTCAAATTCTGCTCCATAGGAGTAGCGACAGGATTACAATCCTGCAGCCAAAATCTATCCAATAGCTGTCCAATATACTATTTCTGAGAAATGAAAATATATTTGGGTTTTTAATCAACTTCAATCCCTAAATTAATAATGTAATAAAACCAAACCTGTCATGTCAAAAACTTTCAATAATTCTCTTTTAACGAACGCTATATATAGTCGTCATTGTTTCCTATAATCATCAAAGCATTTACATACACAACCAAATAAACAATTGAATTTCCAATTTTCTTAACAAAAAGAGTTGCATCATCCAGATCAAATAACTTATAATTCAACTTGAGAAGGTGTTCAATTAACTTTTCACACCATGCACGAGATACTTGTTTCATTCCATACAAAGCCTTAACCAATTTGCATGCATTTTTCTCTTTGTCTTTAATAACAAAACCTTCAGGCTGAAACATATAAATATCCTCCTTCAAATCGTCATTCAAAAAAGTTGTTTTAACATCCATATGGTGTATCTTCCAGCTACTCTGAGCTACAAGAGAAAACAAAGTTCTAATTGTGCCCCATTATGCTTTAGGAGAAAATGTCTTTGTGTAGTCAAAGCCTTCCTTCTGAGCATAACCTTTTGCTACAAGTCTTGCCTTGTATTTATCAAGCGAACCATATGCTTTGTATTTGATCTTATACACACATTTGCAACCAATGGGATTGACACCTACAAGAGGATCCACTAACCTCCAAGTTCCATTCTTTATAAGTGCATCATATTCCTTTTGCATTGCATCCTTCCATTCATCACAATTACTAGCTTCTTCAAAACAATTAGGTTCGCTAATTTTACAATGATTGAATTCATAGTCATGAGAAACATTACCTAAATCAAACTTACTTGGAACTTTTCGAGCATGTGTAGATCTTCGTAACGGTTGCTGAAGTGGTTGTGATGGTTGCTCATCTTGAAAAACAGGCTCAAGAACAGGCTCTTTAAGAGCAATTTCTAGTCTTGGAGAAACATTACTATCATCCAAATTTTCTTCATGAATAACATTCTCTTGATTCAAAGATGGAAGAACCAGATACTAAACCAGAATGGGAACCCCCCCTTCAGTGTGTGGAACAATATTATCATATTCAAAATAGAACTTCTTATTCTCCTCATCATACAATCTATAATCTTTGGAAGTAGCGGAATATCCCAAGAAAATTCATTTGTGACTTCTAGCACTCAACTTGTTGCGGTGATGTTTACGAATTAATGCATAGCATAGAGAACCAAAGACTCTAAAATGTTGAACAACAAGAAGACGATTATACCACATTTCATAAGGAGATTTATTATTGATGATAGAAGAAGGACAACGATTGCGAATATAAGCTACACAAAGCATTGCTTCTCCCCAAAACATCAACTTAACATTCTTAAAGAACATCATAGATCTAACCATATTAAGCAAAGTTCTATTAATACGTTCTACGACACCATTCTGTTGTGGATTATAAGGTATGGTAGTCTAATTTTTGATTCCACAATGAAAGAACACAATGAAAAAGCACAATGGAAGAGAAGCATATTAATGATAAAATTACTTATTTATACATGTGAAATCTAGGTACAAAACAGTTGTGTCTCGGTAACTTATTAACCGTAAAAACAGAATGTAAAACTAATTACATATTATAAAATATACAATAACGATCCTGAAGGATTAGTCAACATATTTGATCATGAAGGATCAAAGAAGATGAATGGATATAATAGTTTATCTATTATTATTATTAATTTACAAAAAATATATTCTTTTATTAGTAAGCATAAGAATGATGTCTGAAACCATTTTGAAACTATAATAAAATTTTCAATTACTCTAAAATAAAAGTTAAACTAGTCAAGATCCACATTAACTCTAAATCTACCAAGCACAAAGAGGGATAAAATCCAATCCATTTTCACTTTAAAATAGGTTTGCATCTCAAGAGATTTGATCCCAATCCTTGCTTAGTATGTCCAAAGCTAAGATGGATCTAAGCTTGTTCAATTTTCTCCTTTAAATAAGCTATATTTCACATGAATACCATGGGTCAATACCATGGGTGATTACCATGAAGATATTTTATTTTAACATTATTTTTATTTTATACCATGGGTTTTCATAAACCTTGAGCTCAAAAACCAACTGTAACTTGACCAAAATGAATATATGCTAATTAAATAAATATATTGAATTTAATTTTTAATAATAATTATTTTATTTTTATTTTATTTTGACTATGTAAAAATGTTTACTGGATGTTACATTACATTAAGTTTGTCACAATAAAAGTAATAATATATATTTTTTAATATGATTCATAGTTGTTGGCATGTTTGTGTTGCCATTGACGTCACTTGTTGAAGTTATGTACTCATGAGCCCCTATGTATCATCTTGAGTGTGTTGTACAATTGTTGAGGGTTATCATGATGATGTAAAATGTTGTCATTAATCTTAGAAGGTCTATAGAAGAGATGTCATGAGGTAATAGGGCCTCATCTGAAGCTCAACTACATGTGTTCTAACGAACTAGTTGATGATGTATGTAGAGTATTGGTGAGTCATACAACTAGTTTCCTGATGTCAAGTTGGGCTTGGAAGGATGTTTTACATGTCTTATCAACCCCTTGAAGCTCTGTTGAAAGTTTGAGGGAAAGAACTCTCGTTTTAATATTTTTCCCTAGTCACATGGATAAAGGCTTATGGGAGCAACTGAAGCTTCCAAATCGTTGGCTTGTTGTCTTGTGTGAGTGACTGGTCGAATCTGCTCAGTGTTGTCCATGTGACCAAAGAAAAAAAATGAAAATATTTATGGATTTCGCTTGCTTATTTGGAATTAAATTGTTTTCGGTGAGGTAAATTGTCATAATTTTCCATAAAATGGTTGAGACAAGTCGTGGGGCCCCTAGAAGGCGATCAAAGTTGAAATTATCAAAATGATAATGGAGTGGGTGGCTTGACTTGGTCAAAAAGTCCAACTCAATGAAATCTAAAGCATGTGAATAGGTTTTGGGTGAGATCCATCACCTCAAGAATCAATTGATCTCAGATATTACAAATATGTGGAGAAAAGTTGTTCATTTTGGTTGGTTCTCTAACAGTGTGAGTGAGTGAGTGTGCATGAAGTGCAAATGCACAACTAGTGAGGTTTGCAGTGAGTCCAAAGCTTCAGAATTGTAGTGTGCTTCAGAGCTTATTCTTCAAAAAAATTTCGGAATTGTGAGCAGAGATTGAAGATCAATTTGGAGAGTGTGTGTGGAAAGAATTGTTCTCTTATTTGGTGATCAAGTGCTCAAAAACTTGTGCAAAATTCAAATTCATAAAATTGGTGTGGAACCTGAATGACCACATAGTGCTTTTCATATTGAATCTGACATAACTCATTTCATGTGAAACGGACTTCGTATGCTACTAGAAACATGTTCTGTTCGTTTTCCAAAATAGGCAAATTTGGCAAAATTGTGATAGCCCAGTCAGTAGTCCATACTACTGACATGGCAAGTTAATATGGCAGCTGATGTGGTAGTTGACTGTGTTTTCTTCGGCCAATCAGGTGGCACAAAGTGTCAAGATATTGTTTGGTTCGTTGGCACTAATGTGTGAGTTTCTGGTTGGTGGGTTGGTGTCCAACCAAAGGCTGCCATGTGGCCCAACCAGAGGCTGCTATGTGGCAGCATGGGGACCACTAAATTTTGGTTAGAAGTCTGAATAGGTTCAACAGGATTGAAACTTACAACCTTTGTTTCTTGTTAACCATATAAAAAACACATTTTTATGGTATATTCAGCAGAGTAATCGGGGTAAGGAGCCATGGCTTAGGCCCAACCCCCCAACAAACTACCTGTACGACCCAAGGCCGGAACCATGGGCGCGGAAGATTTGGGGGCCCGACCGGTGGGGGTGGATGGTTAGCCTTGGTCCCCGGGCACTTTTCCCCTCACATGACCCAATTGTTTGGACTTAAGGTGTCAACAAAAAAATTATTTGTTCCATGGTTTGCGTCGTCTTTTTGCCTATTTTTCATACTGTTAGCAAAAATTGGGGCGAAATTATAGGACATGTGCCAGATTTTGGGGAAATTGAGGTGCGATTAGCAGGAAGACTTGGGGAAAACATAACTTCTTCAATTTTTTACCAATTCAGGAGCAGGAAGAGGCTAGACATGCATTTTTGGACATACTGGAGCCATTGGAGCAAGTTTCAAAGTTGTTTGAGCATTGTAAACTAATTTATTCAAAATTTTGAGCATAATAGAGAGGGTCAAGCCTTTGGAAGTTGGACCAAGGAGACGTAGCCCAGGCAGGGTGAACTCCTTCATCATGTGTTATTATGACATTGATTTTGGTGATGTTCTTTTCTATTGTATACTGTTGTTCATTCATTTATTTATGTTAATTTGTACATGAAATTTACATAAAACACTCAAAAAATTTCCGATTCAAATCATTTGGAGTTTGAAATTGTGGCTGCATGAGTGTGTTATTTTGATGATAGTTTTGTTTATGCAACAATGTTTCCAGTTTTGAATTTCATTATCTTATTGCAGAATTGTTTGTACTTGGAGTGGGGGCTTTAAGCTAAGTGCGTGTTGATTGTCTATTGAAGGAGTGGGTGTTCCAAGTTGGTTGTGGACAACATTTCTCATTTCAGTCAAGGGGTGGGTGCTCCATTGCTAGTGGTGGCTAGCTAATGCAATGTAGATGAGAACATTTTGAAGCAATAGATAATAGAAGAAGCAACAAACATGTTATGCAACCAGTTCATGAATAGATAGATCAACGACTTAAAATTTATTCTCTTCGAGGGGGAAACCTCCTTTACATTACATATATGAACAATTCTTGGATGAATCAAATGAAAAAACCTCCTTTCTATATTCAAGAAGAAAAAATAACCACTTTTCATTTGTGAGCTCAACCAGATGAAAATGAAAATATTATATTGAGGTGATTGATTACGCATTCTCAATATTTTCTATTACTTCGCTATTATTCTGCATCTCATGACACCTTCCTCCAGATCGACCTTCGTCTTTGCCTCCACTTCTGTAGCAGATGTCAATGATTGCTACCAATACGATGTCTTCCTTAATCACAAAGGCCCTGATGTCAAGAACCCATTTGTCAACCATCTTTACCATTAGCTCACGGATCAATGATTGCGAGTCTTCCTGGAAAGGGAAGAAATCAAGAAGGGAGAAGAGTTAACTAATGAGATAGATGGTGCTATTAGAGCTCCCTCCATCTATTTAGCTATTTTCTCTCCCAATTATTGTCAATCACTCTGGTGTCTGAATGAGTTGTTTCACATGCTAGAGATGGAGATGAAGCTGAAGAAGGATTCAACCATTCTTCCCTTATTCTTTCATTTCAAGCCTTTAGAACTCTGATCGATGGTGGTAGAAAAAGGAGTGTATGCTCAATCCCTAATCTCACTCCAAAGGAAAACAACATCTAACACTCAACCAAGATACGATTCTAACACCATTGGAAAATGGAAGGATGCTCTCCTTGATGTTTCATAAATCAATGACTAGATGAGCTGCCTTATAATGGGTAAGGACTCAACTCTCCCTATTTGCTTGTCATTGTTTTTTTTTTCATTTATTTGATTCATAGGTCTATCAAAATTCATATAGCTTTTTCTTACTAGTAATTTTATTCTCAATATTATTTAGTGACGAGGGGAAGTTGCTGACGGATGTCGTTGAAAAAGTGTTGAAAGCAGTTCCAAAAATACCCCTACATGTCGCCAAGAATCCCACTATATTGGTGGAAAAATTTCAATATTTTGAGGAAAAATTGTTATTGCAGAAGCAAGAAAGTGCAGAGGCTAGCGTAGTAGGAATTGTGGGACTTGAAAAGGTTGGGAAAATGACTTGCGCAAAATAATTCTTTAACAATGTGAGACCAAAGTAGTGTCGTTCCAACTTTTTACCTGATGTCAGAGAAAAGAACTATGGAGGATCCTTAGTGTCCTTGCAGAGAAAACTTATTAAGGATTCCAATCAGTAGGATCTACAAATAAACAACATTGATGAAGGTATCTCTCTTCTTAAAAGGCATCTCTCGGCTTCTCACGCTATTCTAATTTTAGACGATGCCAATCATATTGATAATCTGGAAGCATTAATTTCACCAACAAAGGATTTCCTTAGTTCCCGTAGCTTAATTTTGGTTACATATAGTAATAAGTATATACTTACAAGTTGGGGAGTTGGATATTTATTTATTTACAAGCTAGAAGGCCTCATTCCAAAACACTCTAGGGAGCTCTTATGCTCCTACACATTCTGAAAACCTCATCCTGTTGCAGCATTTGAACAAGTGGTTAATGAGTTTTTTAATACCTACAATGGTTCTCCATTATACCTTAAATTCATTGGGGCACTTCTTTATGGAAAAAATAATGAGTATTGGAAAGCGCAATTGCACAAAATCTCCAAAATACTCCGAAAGGAGATAGAAAAAACTTTGAAAATTAGCTACGATAGTCTCCACAAAGAGGAGAAGAAGATATTCATATACATTTCTTATTTATTCATAAGGGAAAAGAAGGATAGAGCCATCAGGTTATGGGATAAATCCGAGTGGGAGGGATCACTAGTCCTTTAGAATCCACAAAACAAGTGCCTCCTTATGCTTGGATTTTGGATACTTTGATTCTACCCTTATGTTCTATGTTTGAGTTTGGAGATCCATAATCCATCATTATGTATTGGTGACATGGACAACTTTATCATTATGGGAAAGAAAGGACGAGAAGGCTGGGAGAGATTCACAACATCAAGTCCTCAACAAGGGATGCAATGTTTCTATGTTTTAATACAAAATGCATTGATTTTACCCATTATAGAAATGATGAGGTCTAAAATGGGCCTCATAAGGAATATTATAAAATAATAGTGGAAATAATAAAATAAGATTAGATTACATCATCAAATTTCTGAGCGAAAAAAGAAAAAAACAATGTTTTCAACTCGTATTTTTCACTTATCTCCCTATGTTTTAACTCAAATTTCAAATGTGAGCACTCGTTGGAGGTAGAATGTAATTCCTCATCCAAATAGTACCCATATTCCATATTTTCAATGGACCTTGCTACACAAAAAATGAAAAATACATGAAAAAATGTGATTGCAATCATGTTTTTTCATGTATTTCTCATTTTTCATGTAATAGGGTCCATCAAAAGTATGAAAAATGGGTACTCATTGCATGAGGAATTAAATTATGCATCCAATGAGTGATTCCACTCAAAATTTGTGTAAAATTGTAGGGTGGTAAATTGAAAATATGATTTGAAAAATAGTTTTTTAATTTTTAAATTTTTTCAATCTTTTTATTTTTTTACTCTAAAAGTGGTGAATCACCTCTCATGGTTGACATCATCATATTGAATCCTATTGTTCTTATAAAGTTTATTTTGGTTGTACATTTTTGTTTTGAGGTCCCTTTTTTATCTCAAAATTTCTCTAATGAATACATGTGTAGAATAAGGTTCCTTGATCTCTTATTTAGAGTTATTTGAATATATCATGTTTTATATCTCAATCTCTTCGCTTGTTTTGGCTAATTTGTAGGTTCTACTTTTGAGAGTTAAAGTTCGAACTAGATTGAACAAGTGAAGAGAAGAAGAAGATTCATGAACATTAGGTAAGTTTTCTTCTTATAATTCGAATATTCTATGGAAATATAATGTAAGTTTGTTTGGTTGTTTCTAGATTAAGCCACTGAATCTAAGGAGAACTCTTCTGTTCGAAAAAAAGGATTTTTCCATAAAACAATATGTTTACTAGTTTCCCCCAATCTCAGAATAAGAAGACATAGGAGAGGATTTTTCCTAATTAGTCTACTTCAACCAACAAACCATTGGAATTTGTTGGAGGTTGTTTACTTTGCAAAATGAAATCTAAGCTAATAACATGAAATAAAAACTTCTTTAGATTGTAATTAGATTGTAACAGCCTCGGGTTAAATGTTCATGTAGTAAAAGTTAATAAAGGAAAAATAAGACCAAGTTCAAGGGACACTTATTCCAATTTGAATGTTGGGAAAAGTATCCTAGTTGGAATCACTTAATGTGTGTATGGATAATGTCAAATTGGAAAAGGTAATCGAAAAGGCTATAAAAGGAAAAAAGGGAATTTTGGCATTTATGTTATGAAAATAAAGAAAATTAGGAAAGAAGGAAGGTGAAAGGTCACAGGTTGCATGTGAGGAGGAAATTGAAGGAAAATTAAGGGAAAATGAGTAAATTAGAGGCATCAAAAATGAAAAGACATCAGAGCATCAGTTGGTAGCCTTTTCTCAGTTTAGTTTTGGAATTGGTTTCAGAGAGGAGAAGGAAAGCAAGCAAACAAAGGAAGGAAAAGGAAGGACAAGGAAAGAAAAGGAAAACAAGGATAAAGCAAGGAAAAGTTGGATCAAGCAGCTTCGATAGGAATACTCTTAGGTAATAGGTTGCATGTATGATTTCCTAGGTGGATTTTAGCATGCATGACATATGCATGTGTATATTTGGTTTTATTTGCTAACAATCACGTGGATTTTGATGGGTTTAGCAATGAATTTTAGCATTTCCTTTCCATTTCTAAATAGCTATGGTGTGATGGGATTCTTTCTCAGTTGATATTTTGATCGTCGTAAGGTTTTGGATCTAGGTGAGGTGGTCTCAGGAAAATACCAAGGGTTGGGGGCATAGATGGTTTACTCTGGGAATCCCTTAACGTGTGGGTGGAGAAATAAAAAATCCTCAAGGGATGGTGAATGAATTATGAGGCATACAATTTTGGTTTTGTTTTGTGATCTCAACGCCAATTTAGGTGAGATCATGGTATGGTGAGGGTGGAGGTGTTTAACCTCTAGATTCTCTTGGTTGTTTATGGATTGGTTTATCCCATGAGATCCCACATTTATGCTTGGTATATGGATATGGGTGATTGGTTTAAAGAAAGATTCGATCCAGCCAAAACTATGGTCGGGTGGTCCAGACCTGGTTAGATTTTCCTATGTTTAATAAGAGCTAATTTTCTCTTGCTTTGATGAGTAAATGTACTTGTTATTGTGTGTCTTTAATGTTTGTTTTATCATTTTTATCTATCTGGTTATATGTTGGTTATAAGCATGGTTTTATGACATATCTTAGTCATGGATCACTTCATGTTTTTATGTGTAACTAAATGAATAATGATTACAATACCTAATTGGTGTTATGGAAGTTATTGTGAGAAGGCATTGATCCTTATTTTTAAAACCTAGATTACTTTCCAGATTCTTATGTTCAGATATGAATTCATGACCTGTAGGTTGCATGGTTACCAAGTGTTTGATGGAATGTAAGTCCCTGTTGGGAGGGATCAGGTCAAGTTTTGGTTCAAGTTTTCATTTATAATATTTTCTTCTATGTCATTCATCATTTCTAGAAGTTTCACTAAGTTCTAGGTAGAGGCATGAGTCTTAGCCCTAAAAAAGTGTCTAAGAATTTGGGGTCATTCACATAGAACTGATTGGAAAAGTCCACAGTTAGTGGAAGGAAGGCCTATGGGAGTGACTAGAGGGCTATATTCTCTTGCATGCCTTGGAAAGGGATTGACTAAGGCTCTAGTTTAGTAAACAAGAGAGGTTTCTCAGGGGTTGGAAACTTGGAGGGATTGGCTTGCTCCTGAAGGTCTTGTAACACCTGAGGGAAGTCAATAAGGTCTCAAGTTGTCGACTCCATTTCCTTAAGGTCACATCGGAGGTTGAGTCTTATCATAGTGACCTTGAGCTCATGTTTACCCTAGGTAAACCGGTGAAAGTAGGAAAATGTAGGATGAGAGAGGTACATAGCATGTCTTAAAGAAATGGAAATGAATCTAAACTAGATTTCATGAATGAATTTAAATCAAAATAATTTGCAGCCTACTTTAATGATATATGATGATTAAACTGCTCGAAGGTTAATTTTGGCCAAATAAAGCAACCCTCAAAAAGTGATAACACACACACAAGATTCCCAATGGGGAAGAAGGGTGTTTAAGGGACACCCCTAATTCCAAAAGTGTTACAATGTTCTATTGAATCCCTTGAACTCAAAGCGATTAAAATAGGAAATGCTCACCCTTGAAATCAAAGGGGTCAAAATAGCTCTTAAAGAGGTTACAATGGTGAATTTCACTAGTTTTTACGATGGGCTCAAGGTAAATCTGCTTCAGGTGATTTAGATCTCAATCTTGGACAATTTTTTCTATCACCTCCCCCTGTGAAAGCATGGAATTGATAAAACCAACAAGCAATTATCTCGAAATATGATGGAGATGAGTTTAAAACGCTTGAAAAATATTAGCATCGGTTAGCCAAAATACCATGTGAAATTTCTATAGTTAAACTATTAAGCCCCTACACTAATTAGTTAAGGAAGGATCAATAGAACTTGGTATTTTATTAACTAATACAACTATTGTTAGGAAACCAATGATTTTAGAGTAGTCCTGTTATAAAGTCCAATGGAAATGGTTCCCCATTTCCACTCTGGAATAGGTAATGGCTGTAATAGTCCTGCTGGATGTTGATGCTCTGCCTTAATTTGTTGACATTCCAAAAATTGGGCCAAATACTCAGCCACATTCCTTTTCATTCCTGGCCAATAGTATTCCTTACGTATTGCTGTTACCATTTTCTGATAACCAGGATGTCCATCATAGTGGATGATATGGAATTCATCCAGAACCAATTTTTTAATAGTGATTTGATCAGGTACATATAACCTCTTCTTGTAGTATAGTATTCCAGCGTTATCTACTTCATATCCTTGCTGATTTTTCTCATTTCCAGGCTGTTGTACTTGTTGTTTTATTTGCTGGTATACTACATCTTGTTCTGCTGTCTTTTTAATCATTTCCTCAAAGGAAACTTTCCAATTACTATAGGAAACTTCATATATACAGTGGACCTTCCGACTTAAGGCGTCAGCCACTCGATTTTCTTTTCCTTTTAAATGTTTAATTTCAAAATCGAAACTGCTGAGGAAATCCACCCACCTTGCCTGTATGGAATTCAGAGTGGGTTGGTTAAAGTAGTTGGTCAAACTGTGGTGGTCGGTCATCAGCAAAAATTTCCTTCCCACAAGATAATGTCGCCACATCTTTAATGCGTGTATGACGACAGCCAATTCTAAATCATAGGCGGAGTATTTATGTTCATGCTCCTTAAGTTTCGTGGATTCATAAGCAATTACCCTACCTTCTTGCATCAATACGCCCCCCACACCTTCTTTACTCGCGTCGGTGCACACCACATAATCTTTATCAGGGTCTGCTATACTCAGAACAGGTGCCGTGGTGAGTAGATGTTTAAGTTGGTCAAAACTTTTCTGGCATTCTGGGGTCCATCTGAAAACCTTTCCCTTTTTCTGTAAAGAGGTGATAGGGTAAGCTACCATAGAAAAACCTTCTACAAAACGTCTATAATATCCTGCTAATCCCATAAAAGATCTAATGTCCACCACATCTTTTGGTACACGCCATTCTAATATGGTCTTTATCTTTTCAAGGTTTACTGCAATCCCGTCCCTTGTGATTACGTGGCCCAAATATTGTATTTCTTCCTTGTAAAAGTCGCACTTTCTAAACTTAGCGTACAACTGATGTTGCCGGAGAGTTAGTAATACTAATCTGAGGTGCTCCTTATGTTCCTCCATAGTGCGGGAGTATATCAATATATCATCAATGAATATTAATACAAATCTGTCCAGATATTGATGAAATATGTTGTTCATCAAACACATAAAAGTTGCAGGTGCGTTAGTTAATCCGAAGGGTAGTACCACAAATTCATAATGTCCATACCTGGTTCTGAACATTTTTTTAGCGATGTCTTCTTCCTTGATTCTAATCTGATGATAACCTGATCGTAAATCGATCTTGGAAAACACTGTTGCCCCATTCACCTGATCGAAGAGTTCTTCAATCTGAGGTAGAGGGTACTTATTTTTAATGGTCAGTTTGTTCAACTGATGATATTCTATACACATACGAAGGGTTCCATCTTTTTTCTTAACGAACAACACTGGAGCTCCCCATGGGGACACGCTAGGGCGAATATAATTTTTATCCAGCAATTCCTGTAACTGCATTTTTAATTCTGTCAACTCTGGTACGCTCATCCGATAGGGCGCTCGTGATACGGGTGCCGCTCCAGGTACCAATTCGATGGTGAAGTCTATGGCCCTTTTAGGCGGCAATCCGGGAATTTCCTCGGGGAATACATCAACAAATTCTTGTATGACAGGAATGTTCTCTAACAAGTTCGTTTTGTCTTTTGAGTCCGCATAGCCCACCTAGATGGCATAAATTTGGCACTTTTTCCTAATACACTTTGGTAACTGGGAAGCAGTTACTAGCCGAATTAACATTGGCTGCTTAATTCCTTGCGACTCCTGCTGTATTCCCAACTCATCCTTGTAATAAATAGTCTTCGTTTTGCAATTAACAAGGGACCAATGTTTTTTCTAACCAATCCATGCCGATTAGAATGTTGTAGGAACCAAGGGGAAGCACATTCAAGTCTGTTGTTATTGACTGTCCAGCTACCTTTAAGGGACAATCACTAACTTTGGCAAATATCCGCCTTTTAGCCCCTGTAGCTAGTTGTACCAGCCAGGGGTTTTTAAAATTTACAGCCTATAATTTACAGTGTTCTACCACCTTGGGACTAATGTAACTTAATGTAGCTCATGGGTCAACTAAAATAGTTACAGAAAAATCTAAAATTTTACCTTCGAGTTCTACCATAGTTGGTGGTATTCCGCTTGACGGTCTTCCAGGGCAGCATTAATCCGGGGTATACTTCGTCCCACATCCCCAACAATCGACGCTTCTTGAATTTGAGAGATCTGTTCATTTCCCTTTCGTTGTGGACAGTTCTTAATATAATGAGGTCTGCCACAGCCCCAGCAATGTACAGGTGGTCTTGTTGTTACCTCGTTGTCCAATTTACCAGGGGGCTCATTGGTTCTTGATTCACTAGTTGGCCTTGTTCTGAGTGAATTTTTCTGGAAGTTTCTGCTGTTTGGTCCTTTCACAAAACTTCTATTACTTCCTCCTCGGCTTCCTTTACTATTTCCAGTCAATCTGTTGTTTCTTTTGTCAGTTCCCTTTTTCCCTACGACTTCTCCTTTCAATTTAATTTGTTGATAGCAAATTCTTGCCTTACGTATAACTTCGTCCATAGTTTTCGGATTGTCAAATTCAATCCTCTCCCTCATGTACAAGGGTAAACTGCTGATAAATCTTTGTACTTTAGCCTTCTCTTCTTTGATGTAAGGTACGTAGGGAAGTAGTGAGGTGAAGCGAGTGATAAATTCGTCCATGGTCTGCCGCCCCAGACGCAAATCATGAAATTCTCTTGCTTTTTCATCATAAAACCGTTTTGTTAAATACATCTCTTTAAAATATTTCTGAAATTTGTTCCAAGTGACATTCTGCTCGCTTACCCCTTTCACTATTTTAACTTCCTCCCACCATAAAGTGGCTTTCCCCTATAATTGAAAGACAACTAAGCGTGCCTTGAGGTTATGATCGTATTCGTACAACTGAAAATATTTGTTCATATTGATTAACCATGCCTCCGCTGCCTCTTCTTGTTCCCCGTCAAAATGCGGCGGCTTGATTTTACGAAATTCACCCTGCAGTTCAATTCATTGCCTCTTTGATGTCTACTGTTAGGAAGCGTTATCAGAACGCTCTTCTTGCTCCTCATTGCCTCCTTCTGATCGTTCCAGCTCGGTACGGAGATTTTGTTCTTCCGACCCTCTCTGCGGTTCAACACTAGGATTGGGCAATTGCTGGTTCTGTTTGTCTGATAAGCTCTTTAGAATTCTTTCTTGTTCCATGGTTATTCTAGCATTATCCTCTCGTAATCGTGCTATTTCATTCCTCAGTTCTTGTACAGATTCCAGTATTGCGTGATTTGTACTTCGAGTCTCTTCCCCAATCTGTACCCATAACTCTGGGTTTCTTCCGGGGCTTATTGTGGATCCTTGACCAGTTACGAACCCATGAGGTCCGCTGCCTGCCCTTCTCATTTGAATAGACTCCTTTTTTTTCCTAAGAACCTGTTCAGAGGAAATAATTAATCATAACAGAACATTTCTTTTTTATAGATAACATGAGAACAAGTTGTTTCACTCATTTATCTCCCAGAGGTCACAGTTTTGAAACCTCTGCTTTGATACCACTTGTAACGTTTCCCATCATAATTTTTTTTTTTTGTTTTTTCTTTTGTTTTTTTTTTTAATGTAACTATTAATATCATGTGCATATTATTTTTTTATTTTTACCGCTTGTTACGGTCCTACCCATATGTATTAAATCTGTATGTATGGAAATTCATGTCACATTTAATCTCCAAAATATTGAAGATCTGTATTCATTTGATAAAGTTAATCCTCGTTTATGAAGTCGTCACCCTTAAGGCGGTCGGGTCAGATATATTATCTGGTTCAATTAATACTATGCTGTCGTTTTAATGTTTAAACTTTATGATATGAGAAGGCCTCACCTTAAGGTGGTCAGTTTATAAAAAACATGCCATTTAATACCCTGCACTAATTAAATGTTAAACCTCAGTACGAGGCCGCCTCACCCTAAGGTGGGCCGGTTATAATACCTATGTTTATTAATTTCGCTGTGTAATTTCATGTGATCACCTGGTGGATCGTCCGGTCACACCAGATTTGCTCGGGATCCCAATCCGGATCCACGGTGGTGCTTCTTCCTCGTGATCAGACGGTGGATATCTTCCCGCGTTTTCATCAACCTCAAAGGCACCGATAGTGAACTCATTTGGTTGTAGAATTCTGGCGGAGTTTCGTTCTGGTGCAATTTTTCCTCTGCGGAATTGATTCGAGGTGAGGACCCAGCTCGAGCCCGGCTCCTTGGTTGACAATGGTGATCGCTTTGAAGGCGAGATTCGATGTCTTAACTGAATTACTGTTCAGTTGGTTACTCGTTTTCATATGCCCTGGAGTAATTGTCAACATTGTCTGACAGTTCCATTAATCCATTGCGTGTATTGTTGTTGCTTGCAGGTACATGGAACCATGCCAGTTCAGGAATGGGGGAAAGCCATCGTACTCAGGCAAGGACCCTTCGCTCTTTGGTAAGTCTCTGTTCAAGAGTGGAAGTTAATCAGCTCGTATGGCTCTCGGCCCCTCCTGGGTGCTGGTCTTTTGGTTGCCGTTCTCACCCTTGGGAGGAGCAGAACTCCTTCACTGTTTTTTATTTACTGTAATTAATTTATGTGCCGCTGGAAATCTTTCCGGGTTACTGTCCTGAAATTCTTGGATGTAGTTTCTACATAGTATCGACCCAACTTTGGGCAAGTTAGATTAGTTGTGTGTTATGTTGTTCCGCCTGTTACAGCTGAACATTTTCTAAATTTCCGCATGTATAATACTCGGATTCTGGGTTATGCATTTTTGATTAATCGGAAGACTGTTTGACATGTAACTTTATCGCTCCTCATATATATGCTTATTTACTGTTTTTCCATTGTCGTATTTTCTTCTGTTATGCTATTACAAAATATTTAACTCCGGTATGCAGGTTATGTTTAATAGCTTTGTTTTAAAATCAAAGGGTATGTTGTTCAAATGAAACTCATGTGCTATTTCTACTCTCGTTGCTTTTATTTTACTGAGGCCAGTGCACGTTTCGCTTACATAGGGACTTCCATTGTCTGGAATGAATGGTCGACCCTCTCAATATTTCCCAAATCTGCCAGGAGCCAATAATTTCTTTAAATGTTGTTATGGTTAATGTTTAAACAATTTTCATTATACACAGGGTTCTAACTGCGACCACTATATAGATTTCGGTAGTTATATGAACCCTTAATTCTGTATAATTTAGTTCATGTTCACATATTTGGTTATATCATTGCGGCCCTACCTGGTTTATTATTAATACTATTAGAATACGACCCTTGTCTATTCTGACTCTTCTGTAAGGTTACTTTCAATACCCCTAAAATGTCTGTCGTTCCAACGAAATCCTACGATTCGCGTCCTGGAACTTGACATATGATTCTATTCAAAACCCTTATTAAGAGTTTCCAGAATTCGCTCTTGACCCGTAGTCTATTATTCATTCGACATAAGACGAGGGTTTGGAGGTAAATTCTTCAATGAGGCCGCAACTCCATTAATCTTCAGTGCTGTACTTGGAGTTCTTTTGTTCCGTTCTTGAATACTTGCATAGAGCTATGTGTCTGTTCGTCGTGAATAAATCAGTTTCTTGCTATATGTTTTCCTCATCAAGTTCCAATTTATTCTTAATAGTTGAGAATTTCTCACGGTCCTTTCTAATGTACAGTCGGGTTAAAATTATATGTGAACAGAGAATAGCCAATTTAATCATTGCCATTCCTGTTATGATATATTTTTTTTTTGATACATGTACTCTGTTAATGGTTTCATTCTAGCAGAATATACTATATTTCTATAATATACCCCCATCAGGTACTATTTACTTTATGTTATAATGAACAGAGCCATGCAGTCTAAATTCAATAATAATATTTACTGTTCATTTTCTTTTCTACCCCCTTTTTTTTTAGAAAGAAAAAAAATAGTTTATAGGGTTCAGTTGCTTACCTGGTTCTTCAAATATCGAGCCCTCTTCCCAGAAATCGAGATTACCTGTTTTCAATCTCTGATAATTTTGCCTCCCATCCACGAGACTCGTTCCTCAAGAACTGAACCTCCCCTCCGTGCTACTTGCAGGACCACTGTCCGTCAACAAGTTGTTGGCATTCCATGCCCGGCTATCTGGTCCTTACCAGACTTAGCCAAAATCCTCCTTCTCCCTTCCCCTGTCTGTCCTTACAGCACAGAGAACCCCTCCTCTTCCGTCCTCCTTCCCTTTTCATCTAGAAACTCCCTTCCAGTTAGGGAAAGACGGTTAGGGTTTGGGGAGAATTCCACAACTGTCTGACCTTCCCTATCTTGGGAAGTTCTAACTTGCAAGAGTCGTTACTTAAAACAAGAAAACAATATAATTAAATTCCAACTGGTAATTCCAGTAGTCTTTTTATTTACCATAGTAAATTTAAATATTTACATCAGTTTCTAGGCCTTAAACCTTCCCCCCCCTGAAAATTGGACATCGTCCCGATGTCCATTGACTAGGAACAATTCCGGGTGAGCTTTCCTTATGAGTTCTTCATCCTCCCAAGTGGCCTCGTCAGGGCCAAAGTGCTTCCATTGCACTTTAACTTGGGTAATAACTCGCTTCCGCAGCTGTACTTCTCTCCAGTCGAGAATGCTCAGCGGCTCGACCAATATTTCGCCTTCCAGTTCGACCCGTATGTCTTGCCATTGAATTACATGTTTGGGGTCATAAACATATTTTTTTAAAATTGACACATGGAAGACGTTGTGGATTCGAATGTGACTTGGCAGGGCGAATTGGTAAGCCACGGGCCCGATTCTTGCCAAGACTTGGAATGGTCCACAATACCGAGGTGCCAATTAGGTACACCCACTCCATTGTAATGTACTCTTTCGAGCTTGAATTCTTATGTAGACGTGGTCACTGACTTGATATTCTTTGTACCTTCTTTTCCGATCAGCAAAACTCTTTTGCCTATCTTGAGCAATTTTCAAATTGGATCGCACTCTTTTTACCATAATTTCCATTTCTTTAATCATTTTGGGTCCCAACCTTAGTTTGGCTTCAGGGCCACTCCAGCTCGAGGGTGTGCGACATTTCCGTCCGTATAATACTTCGAAAGGGCTCATTTATAGCGAAGCATGATATCCGTTATTGTAGGCAAATTCAACTAAATGCAAATATTCTTCCCATTGTGTGGGTTGTTGCATCACATATGCTCGTAGCATGTCCTCAACCACTTGATTCACTCGCTCTGTCTACCCATCGGTCTGAGGATGGTACGTTGTACTGAAGTTCAATTGCGTTCCTAACTCTGTAAAGATTGTCCTCCAAAAGGCTGATGTGAACTTCACGTCACGATATGAAATTATTGTTTTTGGAAGTCCGTGTAATTTGAACACATTCTGCATGAAGATATGGGCGATTTGTACAGCCCGATAGGTGGATTGTACAGGTATGAAATGTGCTGCTTTGCTCAGCTTGTCAACCACCACCATAATAGAATCATTATTCTTCTTTGTCCTAGGCAGTCCTATTATAAAGTCCATGGAAATGGTTTCCCATTTCCACTCCGGAATAGGTAATGGCTGTAATAGTCCTGCTGGATGTTGATGTTCTGCCTTAATTTGTTGACATTCCAAACATTGGGCCAAATACTCAGCCACATTCCTTTTCATTCCTGGTCAATAGTATTCCTTACGTATTGCTGTTATCATTTTCTGATAACTAGGATGTCTAGCATAGTGGCTGATATGGAATTCATCCAGAACCAATTTTTTAATAGTGATTTGATCAGGTACATATAACCTCTTCTTGTAGTATAGTATTCCAGTGTTATCTACTTCATATCCTTGCTGATTTTTCTCATTTCCGCGCTGTTGTACTTGCTATTTTATTTGCTGGTAAACTACATCTTGTTCTGCTGTCTTTTTAATCATTTCCTCAAAGGAACTTTTCCAATTACTATAGGAAACTTCATATATACAGTGGACCTTCCGACTTAAGGCGTCAGCCACTCGATTTTCATTTCCTTTTAAATGTTTAATTTCAAAATCGAAACTGCTGAGGAAATCCACCCACCTTGCCTGTCTGGCGTTCAGAGTGGGTTGGCTAAAGTAGTTGGTCAAACTGTGGTGATCGGTCATCAGCAAAAATTTCCTTCCCACAAGATAATGTCGCCACATCTTTAATGCATGTATGACGGCAACCAATTCTAAATCATAGGCGGAGTATTTCTGTTCATGCTCCTTATGTTTCCTGGATTCATAAGCAATTACCCTACCTTCTTGCATCAATACGCCCCCCACACCTTCTTTACTCGCGTCGGTGCACACCACATAATCTTTATCAGGGTCTGCTATACTCAGGACGGGTGCCGTGGTGAGTAGATGTTTAAGTTGGTCAAAACTTTTCTGGCATTCTGGGGTCCATCTGAAAACCTTTCCCTTTTTCTGTAAAGAGGTGATAGGGTAAGCTACCATAGAAAAACCTTCTACAAAACGTCTGTAATATCCTGCTAATCCCATAAAAGATCTAATGTCCGCCACATCTTTTGGTACATGTCATTCTAATATGGTCTTTATCTTTTCAGGGTCTACTGCAATCCCGTCCCTTGTGATTACGTGGCCCAAATATTGTATTTCTTCCTTGTAAAAGTCGCACTTGCTAAACTTAGCGTACAACTGATGTTGCCGGAGAGTTAGTAATACTAATCTCAGGTGCTCCTTATGTTCCTCCATAGTGCGGGAGTATATCAATATATCATCAATGAATATTAATACAAATATGTCCAGATATTGATGAAATATGATGTTCATCAAAAACATAAAAGTTGCAGGTGCGTTAGTTAATCCGAAGGGTAGTACCACAAATTCATAATGTCCATACCCGGTTCTAAACGCTGTTTTAGCGATGTCTTCTTCCTTGATTCTAATATGATGATAACATGATCGTAAATCGATCTTGGAAAACATTGTTTTCCCCTTCACCTGATCGAAGAGTTCTTCAATCTGAGGTAGAGGGTACTTGTTTTTAATGGTCAGTTTGTTCAGCTGACAATAGTCTATACACATACGAAGGGTTCCATCTTTTTTCTTAACGAACAGCACTGGAGCTCCCCATGGGGACACGCTAGGGAAAATATAATTTTTATCCAGCAGTTCCTGTAACTACTTTTTTAATTCTTTCAACTCTGGTACGCTCATCCGATAGGGCGCTCGTGATACGGGTGCCGCTCCAGGTACCAATTCGATGGTGAAGTCTATGTCCCTTTTAGGCGACAATCCGGGAATTTCCTCGGGGAATACATCAACAAATTCTTGTGTGATAGGAATGTTCTCTAACAAGGTCATTTTGTCTTTTGAGTCCACATAGCCCACCTGGATGGCATAAATCTGGCACTTTTTCCTAATACACTTTGCTAACTGGGAAGCAATTACTGGCCGAATTAACACTGGCTGCTTAATTCCTTGCAACTCCTGCTGTATTCCCAACTCATCCCTGTAATAAATAGTCTTCGTTTTGCAATTAACAAGGGACCGGTGTTTTTTCTAACCAATCCATGCCGATTAGAATGTCGTAGGAACCAAGGGGAAGCACATTCAAGTCTGCTGTTATTGACTGTCCAGCTACCTTTAAGGGACAGTCACTAACTTTGGTAAGCACCCGCCTTTTAGCCCCTGTAGCTAGTTGTACCAGCCAGGGGTTTTTAAATTTTACAGCCTGTAATTTACAGTGTTCTACCACCTTGGGACTAATGTAACTTAATGTAGCTCCTGGGTCAACTAAAATAGTTACAGAAAAATCTAAAATTTTACCTTCGAGTTCTACCATAGTTGGTGGTATTCCGCTTGACGGTCTTCCAGGGCAGCATTAATCCGGGGTATACTTCGTCCCACATCCCCAAAAATCGACGCTTCTTGAATTTGAGAGATCTGTTCATTTCCCTTTCGTTGCGGACAGTTCTTAATATAATGAGGTCTGCCACATCCCCAGCATTGTACAGGTAGTCTTACTGTTACCTCGCTGTCCAATTTACCAGGGGGCTGATTGGTTCTTGATTCACTGGTTGGCCTTGTTCTGAGTGATTTTTTCTAGAAGTTTCCACTGTTTGGTCCTTTCGCAAAACTTCTATTACTTCCTCCATGGCTTCCTTTACTATTTCCAGTCAATCTGTTGTTTCTTTTGTCAGTTCCCTTTTTCCCTGCGACTTCTCCTTTCAATTTACTTTGCTGATAGCAAATTCTTGCCTTACATATAACTTCGTCCATAGTTTTCGGATTGTCAAATTCAATCCTCTCCCTCATGTATAGGGGTAAACTGCTAATAAATCTTTTTACTTTAGCCTTCTCTTCTTTGATGTAAGGTACGTAGCGAAGTAGTGAGGTGAAGCGAGTGATAAATTCGTCCATGGTCTGCTGCCCCAGATGCAAATCATGAAATTCTCTTGCTTTTTCATCATAAAACCGTTTTGTTAAATGCCTCTCTTTAAAATATTTCTGAAATTTGTCCCAAGTGACATTTTGCTCGCTTACCCCTTTCTCTATTTTAACTTCCTCCCACCATAAAGTGGCTTTCCCCTATAATTGAAAGATAGCTAAGCATGCCTTGAGGTTATGATCGTATTCGTACAACTGAAAATATTTTTTCATATTGATTAACCATGCCTCCGCTGCCTCTTCTTGTTCCTCGTCAAAATGCGGCGGCTTGATTTTGCGAAATTCACCCTGCAGTTCAATTCGCTGCCTCTTTGATGTCTGCTGTTCGGAAGCGTTATCAGAACGTTCTTCTTGCTCCTCATTGCCTCCTTCTGATCGTTCCAGCTCGGTACAGAGATTTTGTTCTTCCGACCCTCTCTGCGGTTCAACACTAGGATTGGGCAATTGCTGGTTCTGTTTGTCTGATAAGCTCTTTAGAATTATTTCCTGTTCCATGGTTATTCTAGCATTATCCTCTCGTAATCGTGCTATTTCATTCCTCAGTTCTTGTACAGATTCCAGTATTGCGTGATTTGTACTTCGAGTCTCTTCCCCAATCTGTACCCATAACTTCGGGTTTCTTTCGGGGCTTATTGTGGATCCTTGATGAGTTACGAACCCATGAGGTCCGCTGCCTGCCCTTCTCATTTGAATAGACTCCTTTTTTTTCCTAAGAACCTGTTCAGAGGAAATAATTAATCATAACAAAACATTTTTTTTTTATAGATAACATGAGAACAAGCTGTTTCACTCATTTATCTCCCAGAGGTCACAGTTTTGAAACCTCTGCTCTGATACCACTTGTAACGTTTCCCGTCATATTTTTTTTTTTATTATGTAACTATTAATATCATGTGCATATTATTTTTTTTATTTTTACCGCTTGTTACGGTCCTACCCATATGTATTAAATCTATATGCATGGAAATTCATGTCGCATTTAATCTCCAAAATATTGAAGATCTGTATTCATTTGATAAAGTTAATCCTCATTTATGAAGTTGTCACCCTTAAGGCGGTCGGGTCAGATATATTATCTGGTTCAATTAATACTATGCTGTCGTTTTAATGTTTAAACTTTATGATATGAGAAGGCCTCACCTTAAAACGGCCAGTTTATAATAAACATGTCATTTAATACCCTGCACTAATTAAATGTTAAACCTCATTACGAGGCCGCCTCACCCTAAGGTGGGCCGGTTATAATACCTATGTTTATTAATTTCGTTGTGTAATTTCATGTGATCACCTGGTGGACCGTCCGGTCACCAGATTTGCTCAGGATCCCAATCCGGATCCACGGTGGTGCTTCTTCCTCGCGAACGGACGATGGAGACCTTCCAACGTTTTCATCAACCTCGAAGGCACCGACAGTGAACTCATTTGGTTGTAGAATTCTGGCAGAGTTTCGTTCTGGTGCGATTTTTCCTCTACGGAATGGATTCGAGGTGAGGACCCAGCTCGAGCTCGGCTCCTTGGTTGACAATGGCGATGGCTTTACAGGTGAGAGCCGATGCCTTAACTGAATTACTGTTCAGCTGGTTACTCATTTTCATATGCCCTGGAGTAATTGTCAACATTTTCCGACAATTCCATTAATCCATTGCATGTATTGTTGTTGCTTGCAAGTAGATGGAACCATGCCAGTTCAGGAATGGGGGAAAGCCATCGTACTCAGGCAAGGACCCTCCGCTCTTTGGTAAGTCTCTGTTCAAGAGTGAAAGTTAATCAGCTCGTATGGCTCTCGGCCCCTCCTGGGTGCTGGTCTTTTGGTCGCCGTTCTCGCCCTTGGGAGGAGCAGAACTCCTTCACTGAGTTTTTTATTTACTGTAATTAATTTATGTGCTGCTGGAAATCTTTCCGGGTTACTGTCCTGAAATTCTTGGATGTAGTTTCTGCATAGTATCGACCCAACTTTGGGCGAGTTAGATTAGCTGTGTGTTATGTTGTTCCGCCTATTACAGCGAAACGTTTATTAAATTTTTGCATGTATAATACTCGGATTCTGGGTTATGCATTTTTGATTAATCGAAAGATTGTTTTGCATGTAACTTTATCGCTCCTCATATATATGCTTATTTACTGTTTTTCCATTGTCGTATTTTCTTCTGTTATGCTATTACAAAATCTTTAACTCCGGTATGCAGGTTATGTTTAATAGCTTTGTTTTAAAATCAAAGGGTATGTTGTTCAAATGAAACTCGTGTGCTATTTCTACTCTCGTTGCTTTTATTTTACTGAGGCCAGTGCACGTTTCGCTTACAGAGGGACTTCCATTGTCTGGAATGAATGGTCGACCCTCTCAATATTTCCCAAATCTGCCAGGAGCCAATAATTTCTTTAAATGTTGTTATAGTTAATGTTTAAACATTTTTCATTATACACAGGGTTCTAACTGCGACCACTGTATAGATTTCGGCAGTTATATGAACCCTTAATTCTGTATAATTTAGTTCATGTTCACATATTTGGTTATATCATTGTGGCCCTACCTGGTTTATTGTTAATACTATTAGAATACGACCCTTGTCTATTCTGACTCTTCTGTAAGGTTACTTTCAATACCCCTAAAATGTCCGTCGTTCCAACGAAATCCTACGATTCTCGTCCTGGAACTTGACATATGATTCTATTCAAAACCCTTGTTAAGAGTTTGTGGAATTCGCTCTTGACCCGTAGTCTATTATTCATTCGACATAAGACGAGGGTTTGGAGGTAAATTCTTCAATGAGGCCGCAACTCCATTAATCTTCAGTGTTGTACTTGAAGTTCTTTTGTTCCGTTCTTGAATACTTGCATAGAGCTATGTGTATGTTCGTCGTGAATAAATCAGTTTCTTGCTATATGTTTTCCTCATCAAGTTCCAATTTATTCTTAATAGGTGAGAATTTCTCACGGTCCTTTCTAATGTAAAGCACGGGTTAAAATTATATGTGAACAGAGAATAGCCAATTTAATCATTGCCATTCTTGTTATGATATATATTTTTTTTATACATGTACTCTGTTAATGGTTTCATTCTAGCAGAATATACTATATTTTTATAATATACCCCCATCAGGTACTGTTTACTTTATGTTATAATGAACATAGCCATGCAGTCTAAATTCAATAATAATATTTACTGTTCATTTTCTTTTCTACCCCCTTTTTTTTAGAAAGAAAAGAAATAGTTTACAGGGTTCAGTTGCTTACTTGGTTCTTCAGATATCGAGCCCTCTTCCCACAAATCGAGATTACCTGTTTTCAATCTCTGATAATTTTGCCTCCCATCCACGAGACTCGTTCCTCAAGAACCTCCCCTCCCCTCCGTGCTACTTGTAGGACCACTGTCCGTCAACAAGTTGTTGGCATTCCATGCCTGGCTATCTGGTCCTTACCAGACTTAGCCAAAATCCTCCTTCTCCCTTCCCGTGTCTGTCCTTACATCACAGAGAACCCCTCCTCTTCCGTCCTCCTTCTTTTTTCATCTGGAAACTCCCTTCCAGTTAGGGAAAGACGGTTAGGATTTGGGGAGAATTCCACAATTGTCTGACCTTCCCTATCTTAAGAAGTTCTAACTTGCAAGAATCATTACTTAAAACAAGAAAAACAATATAATTAAATTCCAACTATTAATTCCAGTAATTTTTTTATTTACCACAACAAATTTAAATATTTACATCAGTTTCGAGGCCTTACACCTATTCCCGTCTTAACTACCATTCAAGATTCGTACTCTTCCAAACAAAAACGTTCCCCCTCCCCTTACTTTTACTTTTATTTTTCCACGCGAAAACGTACCCCTTACCTTACTCAGCGCATTCCCGTCTCAGCTACCATTCAGGATTCGTACTCTTCTCCGGATATTGCGGGGTCACTGTCAAAACGCAAAAGCCTGGTAAGCCTTATTTTTTCAAAGGTGTTAACATTTTCGTCTATTCCATTTTATTAGCTAAACGGCATTATTAAACGACAACTATTCCTTTTGATGAGTCAGCCTTGGACAAAAAATTATACTCCCCCATCGTGTGCGGAATCTAATGATCATTAATGGATTAAATAATAAGCCATTATTGGGCACCGTATCCGCATGACCCCGAGAGATACAGAAATCTCAAGTTAAAATTATTTACGGCAAGGTTCCTACGACACATTTAGAAGCTTTTATTTTATCAAGAAATAATTTAATAATAATTAAATTGAGAATCACGCCTTTTCTTGTCGACTTCTATGGGGAAGATTCTTAACGATATAATTTCAAATAATTTATTGTTATTTAAAGGAAATTAATAATATTTTTTAATATACTTTAAATTGTTATTGTTAATTTATTTTCTTAATTTGGAAGAGAAGCCTATTTATATATTAGTAAATCTAAAATATTAATTTAAATTAATATAAAAATTCATAATAAAATATTAAAATGAAGTAGTTTTATAATATAAGTTTTTACTAAATTATTTTGCAAAAATCTATTTAATAATTTTTTTGGAAATCCAAGTTACAATTGTCAATGTTTTGATAGACATCCAAAAAATTGGAAATATGCAACATGTACTCAATACACTTTGGAGCTAAACTTCTCGTCTGCTCGTATAATAATCACGGTTTACTTTTCTCTCTATAATGTATTTAATAATCACTTACTTCTCTATATATATATATTAATCCATTACTTCAAGATAATGAATCTTTAGTAAATATTTTATTAACTAATTTTATATTTCTCAATCAACCCAAAAGATTTAAAAATGGCACTAATAGATTATGAAAGTTTTTTTATTAGAAGATCGACTAAACTTAAAAGGATGGTAACTAGTGCATTGGAGTTTTATATTTCTCATAGGAGGAAATGGCTCAACAGTTAAAAAATGGAAAGTAAAAATAATAAAGAAATTTTTAGGGAAAGTAAATAAAATAATAAAGAAATTTTTATGGACAATCTAAGAGAAAGTGATTTTCATCTTCAACCTTCTTAGGATCCCAGAGGTGACAAAGTGTTTTTCATCTTCATCCCATGGTGTTTTCAGAATTAGCTCTAATTTTGACTTTCTTCTCAATACTAATCAAGACAAACAGATAACTTTGGTTTTGGTTGATCACCTTGTTATAATATAGTAATTTCCTTTTTTTTTCGAATTCCCCACAATTTATTATTAAATTTGGAAATAATAATATTTTAAAGAGTGTCTATATTCTCCAAGATGATCTCTCTCTATTTCTCAATGGTCCAACCAAGACTAGAGATTTTCACTAAAGCCAGAAGCAATTTTAAGAAACCTCTTGATATCCATGTTGCCATAACTTCTTATACATAAGATACCTAGTCATAGCCATGTTTCCAATGGGAGGAAGATATGGCAAGGGGCATTTCCTTTAACCTTGAGGGTTATAAATTGTGTTTGAATCCATTCAATCTTCTTCCATGATTCTTTAGATAAACTACAACCCAAAACCACACATCCATATAAAAACATGGGAGGAAGATATGGCAAGGGGCATTTCCTTTAACCTTGAGGGTTATAAATTGTGTTTGAATCCATTCAATCTTCTTCCATGATTCTTTAGATAAACTACAACCCAAAACCACACATCCATATAAAATAAAATGAGTAACGATAGCCTTTAAGCCTTTTTATTCCCATATCTAAATATGTGTTTGAATCCCTTCAATCTTCTTCTTCCATGATTCTTTAGATAAAATACAACTCAAAACCACACATCCATATAAAATAAAATGAGTGACCAAAGTCTTAAAAATATATTTGTCAACTTACCATTGTTTTAATCTCGTAATAAACTTTCCAACTTCCATTTATT
>APFE030438357.1:40337-50561 GCA_000404065.3 Pinus taeda
TATACTATATATTAGGATATTTTGAAACATAGGAAATAGTTAAGTATAACTTGGTTACTTTGTACTTTTGTAACTTACAATCCAACGGTCACGATATGTTCTGGACATGAAGTGATCTTACGGTTCATTTTCTCCTCAGTATTACTGACACTTGATCCATGGCTTAACACCCGCTTGGCCCATGATTTCTATTTAAAGAGCATGGAGGGTCATTTTCATTTGTAAGGTGACTGTTCATGAGAGAAGCTTATGTAAATTTTCTTTCTTTTACATTAATAAACTGTCTGAAGTGGTAGTGTTGGTTTAGGTCATTGATTGTTTCCCTCTTTGAGAGTTTTAACCGCGTCAAGAATAATGGTGTACTGATCTTTGATCTATTTGTGAGCAATGTTCCTTGGTGTTATATCTAAGGAACTTACCCTGTAAATTACTACATGGTATCAGAGTTATTTGAGGGCCACATCCGTCAATGATCCAAATCCGAAGCCGGTACAACTGCATCCGACTGTTGTTTCCTAGATCTACTGTTTCTGATTGATTTTGGGCTGAGAGGACTACTCTATTTTGTTAGGAGCATCTGTTACAGTGAGGAACCCCTTTTGTTTCACGTGAAAAGGTTTTCGATAGCCCTAGCTACGTCATTTTTTTAGAAGTTTACAGTCTTTATTTGCAGTTTTAGTTATTTATCTCTTTTTTTATTCTGTTTATTTATCTCTCTGTTTTTATTACCGGATGTATACCTTTCATTTTTGTGTATGCTTTTTGCCCCGCGACTTTGTGCGATATGGGAAAATAAGAAACAAAAATGAAGGATTTTTCTCATATGTACGCTCTTTTCCACGCCTTAAGGTGATCTCAGAAAATCAGAAACATTGAGGAAAATATTTAGTTTTCGGCGAAATCTAATTTTAAGTCGTAAGGTTTACTTTTTTTGCATGTTCGTTTTGGGTTGTGTGGTTTTTTTTTGTTTTGTAGGCAAAAATGGGTTTTTCAAGTAAGCACGCACCTTAAAGCTTCAATGAGTAAAAAAGAAAAAGTCCTCATCTTTTCAAAAAATTACTAACCTTTTAACCTAGTTCACTTGGTCCAAAGTTACTTTATGAGAATAGAGGTTTTGGGTTCTTTTTGTTGAGTTACTTTTTCAAAAAACACATTTAACTTATGTTTTAAAGTTATTCTATGTAAAAGTGTTCTCGCGCATTATAAAAAGTGAGTCAGTTATAATTTTAAAGTCACTTTATCTTTTATTTGAGTTACAATTTAGTGGGTAGCTCATAAAATACCATTGTAAAAGTGACTTTATAAAAATGGGTCACATAGAGTAATGTTTTTTAAAAGTGAGCTAATTAGATTAAGTTTGGAAAGGGGGTGATTTTTTTTAAAATATAACATTATCATTCACTTCTAAATATTCACATACTTCATCAACATTTTCAACAACTTTTCTTCAAAAAATCATAACATTTTCATCTCGAAGCCGTTTTCAGAGCCGTTTTTTTTTAATCAACCTAATTTTTCGAAATATTTCCATTTGAACATTTAGTTTCAGCATCTACAGCTTCAGTTTTTGTTAAAATGGAAATTTCATGCCAAGTTATTCTTAACAACACCAACTACTTCCAATGGTTGTCCTACATTATGGATTTACTTAGAAGTAAAGGTCTTTATAGAATAGCCTCAAGCCAAGAGTCTAAACCTAAAGATGAAGATAAGCAAGCCAAATGGAAAAATAAGAAAGATCAAGCATGTGGGTTGATAGGGATGTCTGTTTCTCCAAACCTTAGATTCAATATCGCAAAAGTTGATACTCCTGATGAAGCAATGAAACATCTCAATAACATTTTTGGAATTAAAAATAAATTAGAGCCCATCAACTCGAAAATGAGTTTCTTACGTTAGACCCTAATAATTTTTCTTCCATTGAAGATTTTTTGTCCAAGTTCAAGACCCTTAGACTTCTTTTGGAAGGTGTTGAGGTTAAGAAAGAAGATGGTAGCCTTATCTATTCAATTCTTACGAAGTTAGGCCCAACCTACTATGTGTTTGTTTCCACCTTCCATTCTACCAGAGAGGCCTTTATTTCTCAAGGACAAGCATACAAGTCCCCCTCTTTTGATGTCTTTTGTGATTATTTAATAAGAGAACAAGAAAAAACTCTTACATCTTGGTCTTCTTAATACTAGAAACTCTTCTAAGAAAGCCTTAGCAGCCCAGCAGCAACCAAATTCAAAGAATCCTAAGAAGCAGTGTCTTAAAAAGAATGGTCCTAAACTAAAGAAGGGTCCTAAGAAAATTCAGTCTCAAAAATGAAAAATAAATTCAACAAAATGATAAGACAAATAAAAACAAAAGGAAGAAGACTGATAGACATTGCAACTTGTGTAATCGACATGGCCACTTAGAATCCAAATGCTTTAAGAAGATGGAAGCCTTGGAAGTAGCAATGAAGAAGCATAACATCCATTTGGAGCACTCTTCAACTTCAACTTCAGGAATAACACTTTTTGCATGTGGTTGTCAAGCATCTCGGTCTGGTTATGCACTAAATGTATCTACTTCTTCTCATTCTCATGAGTGACTCATTGATTCTGGAGCTTCTTATCACATGGCCAAAAGCAAAGCCATGTTTTCTTATTTAAATGATTGTAACACCAAAAATATATATGTTGGTGATGATAGATCTCTTAGTTTTGTAGGGACTGGAACTATTCATCTAGACAATGGTCAATTTAATGATGTATTATGTGTTCCTACCTTATCCTGCAACCTTCTATCTATATATCAGATAAGTCATTCAAGTGAAGGTAAAATTGTTGAATTTTCATCTCATGATGTTGTGATTAAGGACCTGAGAGATCCTAGATACATTTTAGCTATTGGCATTGCTAATGATTCTACAAGGTTGTATATGTTTAACAGATTTGGGTCATTAAATATTCCCTCGGTGTTTGTTGCTCATATTGATGAAGTGAGCAAACTTTGGCATGAGCGATTCGGTCACTTAAACTATCACTCCCTTCAAAATCTATGTAAAGAAAATATGGTGACAGGTCTTAAACTATCACACACATTCTCAGTTTGATAGAGCCTCTTCTTTACTGGCTCAAGCTTCAATGAATTATGATCCTGACACCTTTGCAGAAGCTTCAGGCCATCTAGATTGGGATGCAGCTATGAATGAAGAATATCATTCAGTATTGGAAAATGATATATGTGATCTTGTTCCTCTTCCAAAGGGATGAAAATTTGTTAGATGAAAATGTGTTTACAGAACCAAGTTTGGACCAGATGGAAAAGTTGATAAACATAAAGCTCGTCTTGTTGCTAAGGGGTTTTTCACAAGTTGAAGGCATTGACTATACTAAAACCTTCTCCGATGTTGCCAAAATGAACTCTATCTGCCTTATTCTTTCCCTTGTTGCCTCTTTCAAATGGGAAGTCCATCAGATGGATGTTAAATCCGCCTTCTTGCATGGGGACTTGCATGAAGAAATCTATATGGAACAACCTCCTCGCTTTATACAAACAGAGTCCAACCTTGTATGTCGGCTTAAGAAATCCCTTTATGGTTTCAAGCAAGCCCATCAGGGTTGGTATGCCAAAATGGATAGCTTTCTTTTAGATACTGGCTTTTCTAGGTGTCATTCTGATAATACTGTCTACACCAAGAAAGTGGTAAGTCTCTTATCTTTCTTGTTCTTTATGTTGATGATCTTATCTTTATTGGTAGTGATCCCAACCTTATAAACCATGTGAATTCCAACCTTAAAAATAAGTTTGAAATGATGGACTTAGGACACTTGCATTATTTTCTTGGTCTTTAAGTCTTGCAATACAAAGAAGGCATTTCCCTTTCCCAGTCCAAGTATGCCTATGATCTTCTACGCCACTTTCACATGGAAGACTGTAAGCCAACCCCTTCTCTCTTTCAGTATGGAACCAAACTTTCAATCACTTGTAATTCCCCTGAAGTTGATGCTACCTTATACCGTCAACTTGTAGGAAAAATTTTGTATCTGACCCATACCCATCTTGAGCTTTCCTTTGTTGTTGGCCTTATTGCTCGATTTATGCAAAACCCACATGAAAGTCATTAGAAAGTAGCTAAAAGAATACTTCGTTATGTTTGAGGTACAATTCAATTTGGGATTCATTGCAGTGGAGAAGCATCTCCTCTATTGGTTGGTTTCACTGATTTTGATTGGGCTGGTGACTCTGATGATCGGAAGTCTACTGCAGGTTATGTATTCACTCTTAGTTCTATACCTATTAAATGGGATTGCAAGAAACAAAGTTCCATTTCTCTTTCTTTAGCAGAAGCAGAGTATCGTGGTGTTGTAGAAGCTAGTAAGGAAGCCATGTGGCTTCGTTGGATCTTGTCAGAGTTTGGCTTTCAGCAGCAACATCCGACTACACTTTGGTGTGATAATCAAAGTACCATTTAGCTATGCAAAGATCTAATCCAACATCAGCGCAAAAACCACATTGAACTACACATGCACTTCATCAGAAAGCTCATTCATGACCATGTTCTTGAAGTGCAATATTGTTCAATGTTGAAAAGTGGCAACAAGAAATTGCTAAAAATAACAATTTGGGTACCAGGGTTGGATTGGGCAATAGGGAATGAAAAATGGAAGTGCTACAAATAGAAGTTCTATTTTTAGCAGTTCAGTGTGGATTCCTAATTTAGTTAGTCCCTGGACTAGAAATAGGAAGTAAAATTCGAATTTGGTTTTAACAGCAGTTTGAAATTAATTAATTAATTCTCCATGAGTTAATTAGTTAAGGAAAATCAAACTTGAAGTCTTTTTGAGAACATGCAATAGTTTCTCCACTAATTGGGGAATGTGCCCTTGATTTTCTCCACTGATTGAGGAATTATCATTGATTAAAGGAGATAAGGATGAGTTCTATATTGAGTGTGATCAATTGACTTAGTTTAACTTAGTCAAGTCTAGTTAGATTAATTTAACAATTTGTTAAATTAATGAGAGTTCAGTTAGTTAATGCTTGCATACATATAACTGTTGTGTTTTAGATAACTGAGTATTCACTCATGGATAACTCATGCATGTCAGTTCAGACAGAGACCCAGTTGAGATCAAACGGAGGGATAGTGTACTATCAATTGCTAGGATATTCCTTGTGAATATTCCTTGCATGCAGAAGGAATATTATTCCTTATGGATTGCATAGTTGGACCTGAGATTATAGCAAGTATGATGTGGCCAATTCACACATGTTATGACATTGGACCCCAATCAAAACTGCGCAAGGAAATATGATATTGGTGCACTTGTGAAGCCTATATATGCAGGCCTAGGTAGTCCATGAGCTTTATCATCTGATTACAAAGAGAGAATGATAGCTTTTGAGCTGATTCTTTTTGTATGTTGTTGAGGATTTCCACTTAATTGGTAATACAGAGATGGGGTTTTAGGCTGGTGGCTTTCCCCAGGTTATATCTTCTGTGTTATGGTTGATTACTTCTCATTCTCAGTTATATATGTTCATGCTTGATGTTGCTCATGTGTGATTAAGCTTCCACAAAGTTTATGGTAGATGTAGATCTAGTATTATGCTTTAGTACATTGCATGTATCAGTTTGATCTGCAGGTGAAATTTCAACATGATATCAGTGAGCTAGCTGATTTGTAGAGAAAATTCTACATGGTATCAGAGCACAGGTGATTAAGGAAGAACAATATACAAGAAGGGAGAAGTTGAAGTTTGTGGTTTCTGAATATTGAATTGAGTTCCTATCACATCTATTTCACCGATGGCATTCTATGGTTTGAGACTCGAATATTCCCTTGATGGCAGTTCGAATTATATAGCCTGAAAGGATCACATGGAGGCAACATTAGAAGATAATGGCCTTAAGGATGTCATTGATTAAGAAGTCTCGAAGCCGACTGATGCTACTCAACTGGCAGAATGGAAGAAGTGTGTGGCTAGAGCTAGGAGAATCCTCCTGGAGGGAGTTTGAGATCACATTGTCTCGAGCCTCCATGGGAAGGAGACTCCATTTTCGATGTGGAAAACATTGAAAGATCTTTATCAGAATAGCAGTGATCAGAGGAAGCTGGCACTGAAGGAAAAAATTCGAAAGATCAAGTGTGAAAAGGATGACACGATCTCTATGTATCTGAACAAGCTCACCTCATGCAGGATGAGCTTGGAAGTGTAGGGATCATGACAACAGATGATGATATGGTGAGTCTAGCACTCCTTGGCCTTCCTAAGAGCTGGCATAGCTACCAGGACTCAGTTAATGGAAGGGAGAAACTGCCAGATTGGGAACGACTATGGTCAGATTTCATGCAGGAGGAGATCAGACGGAGCACTAGAGACGATTCTTCATCCTGGAGGATGAAGATTACTGTGCCTTAGTGAGTAAGGTGAAGAAGGCGAAAGAGAAGGTTTCTCTTTCAGAATCTAGTTCTTCCCATGGTGGGAAGAAGTTTGGCAAATCGAAAGTGCGATGCTTTTGTTGTCATGAGGTGGGCCATTTTGTTACAAATTGTCCACTGAGGAAATCCAAGAAGGGATCCGGGGAAGGATCTGAAGGTGAGGCACTTGCTTCACAGTTCGAGTTGGATTTCACACTCTTCGCATGCATGGTTTCATCCATGGTGGGAAGTGGTTGGTTTCTTGACAGTGGCGCTTCTTTCCACATGACTGATGACAAGAATTTGTTCAGTACTTTGGAAGAGAAATATATCCAGATACTCATAACGATGGGTAATGATGAAAAATATAGTGTCTCGGGTGTAGGCATGGTTATTTTTCAGAGGGATCATGGAGCTCGAATTACCTTGACCGATGTCAAGTATGTACCAGGACTGAAGAGAAACTTGGTGTCGATCGTAATGCTGGAAGATAGAGGCTATGATGTAGTCTTCAGTAAGGGAAAGGTTTTCCTTAGACACATCATCAATAGACAGGTGAGGCAGATCGGTTCACGGGTCAAGAACCTGTATGCTCTTGAGGTTCAAGATGCATGCAAAGCCTTAAGCGACAAGGCAACTGATGGATTCTTGGTGGTTGAGCGGGAGTGTATATTACCTCTCAACATGCAACGCCAGAAGAAGTCTTAGACGATTGTGGAGGAGTCACGATTGGTGCAGCAACTTCAGGAGTTTGTGGAGCAGCCACAATAGGGGAAGTTGAGAGGAGATCGAGTCGAGACATCTAAGCATGCAGAGACTTCCAGTAGGGGGAAACTTCGAGCCAGGTGGGCAGAGGGATCACATGCAGCCATACCTCCAGGTGGGAGGTGGGGCGATGTGGAGTGATCGTCCCAAGGAGGACGGGCAGGATCCTTGAGGTACCCAACCTCTTTGACTTGACTTTGCTACGGGAGCCTCGATGAGGAGTAGCAGAACTAACTGATTGGGTAGAGACAAATGCAGATGGAGCGGCAAAGAGAGCTACAGTGCAGGAATCCCAAGACAACGCAGAGTTGGCAGGCTACAGCAGAGCGAGAGGCACAAATGTGTTGCACCAGTGCAGGATGGCATAGAGAGGTGTGCAACGATGTGAGAGGCACAAGTGTGTTGCACCAGTGCAGGATGGCACAGAGAGGTGTGCAACGGTGCAAGATGCATGGAGATGTTGCAGTAGCGGAGAGGTCAAAGAGGGAGCACTTGTCAGCAGCAAGTAGAGCTTCAGCATCAGAGTATGTTTCTAGCCCAACAACGAGGTCAGTTGGGAGCTTTTTTTTGTTCCGAGAGTTGCTGGAGCAACCACGCTTGGTAGATGTGTTGCATGCAAACATTCCAGAGGTACAAGATTGGGTTCGAGAGGAAGCCTTTCTTATTGAGAGGGAGTGTTGAAAAGTGGCAACAAGAAATTGCTAAAAATAGAAGTGCTAAAAATAGCATTGCTAAAAATAGCAGTTTGGGTACCAGTGCTGGATTGGGCAACAGGGAAAGAAAAATGGAAGTGCTAAAAATAGAAGTTCTATTTTTAGCAGTTTAGTGTGGATTCCTATTTTAGTCAGTCCTTGGACTAGAAATAGGAAGTAAAATTCGAATTTGGTCTTAACAACAGTTTGAAATTAATTAATTAATTCTCCATGAGTTAATTAGTTAAGGAAAATCAAACTTGAAGTCATTGTGAGAACATGCAATAGTTTCTCCATTGATTGGGGAATGTGTCCTTGATTTTCTCCACTGATTGAGGAATTATCCTTGATTAAAGGAAATAAGGATGAGTTCTATATTGAGTGTGATTAGTTGACTTAGTTTAACTTAGTCAAGTCCAGTTAGATTAATTTAACAATTTGTTAAATTAATGAGAGTTCAGTTAGTTAATGCTTGCATGCATATAACTATTTTATTTCAGATATTGAGTATTCACTCAAGATAACTCATGCATGTCAATTCAGACAAAGACCCAGTTGAGATCAGATGGAGGGACAGTGTACTATCAGTTGCTAGGACATTCCTTGTGAATATTCCTTGCATGCAGAAGGAATATTATTCCTTATAGATTGTGTAGTTGGACCTGAGGTTACATCAGGTATGATGTGGCGAATTCACACATGTTATGACATTGGACCCCAATCAAAACTGCGCAAGGAAATAGGAGCTTGGAGGACTTGTGCAGCCTATATATACAGGCCTAGGCAGTCCATGACCTTTATCATCTGATTACAGAGAGAGCAGGGTAGCTTTTGAGCTGGTTCTTTTTGTATGTTGAAGAGTATTTCCACTTGATTGATAATACAGAGATGGGGTTTTAGGTTGGTGCTTTCCCCGGGTAAATTCTTCTGTGTTATGTGTGATTGATTCATTCTTATCAGTTATATGTGTTCTTATTGAAGTTGTTCATGCTCGATTAAGCTTCCGCTAAATTGTTTGTAGAAGTAGATCAAGTGTTTTTTTGAGTACATTGCATTACCAGGTTGATCTACAGGTGGGAAATTTCTACATAGTATCAGAGCTTGCTGATTTGTAGAAAAATTCCACAAAAATTCTACATTCAATCGATGATCAAGTTGTAGACATCTTTATAAAGGCTCTCATAGAGGCGAAGTTTACTAAACTTTGATTTATGGTTGGATTTTAGGAAGTTGTCACTAAGGGGGAATAGGCTCTAATGCTTCCTTCCTTCTCCTATTGTGTCATATTTTTACATCCTTCAGTCCTCTCCCAAGATGTTCTTAAGTGGAGATGTTAGGATATTCCAACACATAGGAAATAATTAAGTATAACCTAATCTAGTGTAGAGTTAGGTAAGGTGTGTTTCTTTACTTTGTACGTTTGTAACTTACATCTGACGGTCACGATATGTTCTAGACATGAAGTGATCTGACGGTTTGTTCTCTCCTCGGTATTACAGACACTTGATCCGTGGCTTAACACCCGATTGTTCCATGATCTCTATTTAAAGAGCATGGGTGATCATTTGTAAGGTGATCGTTCATGAGAGAAGCTTATGTAAATTTTATTTCTTTTACATTAATAAATTTCTTGAAGTGACTGTGTTGACTGAGGCCATGGAATCTTTCCCTCTTTAAGGGTTTTAATCACGTCAAGAATACTTGTGTATTGATCTGTGATTTGTTTGTGAGCCGTGTCCCTTGTGTTCTATGTAAGGAACTTACCTTGTAAATTCCCACACTATAAATATCTAACCATAGTTATAATTTATTTCCATGGAAAAATAAGATAATGTAGTACCATAATTATAATTTTATTTCCATGGAAAAAGAGGATAAAATAGTGTGTACCCATTTTAATACTTATAATATCAAAATCAATCATTTTAACATTAAAATTCATTATTAATATTTATTATTTATTTTATATAATCTTTTGAACATTTTAGTTTAAAATTTTGAGAGATTCGGTTGAATGAAAAATGAAAAATCATACTTAAAATCTTAGATTTAGAAGAACATTTAAAATATTTTAAATTTATTTTTTTTATGCTTTATAACCATGTTTCCATATTCACATACATGTAGTGTAGTCCTTGTCCATATTCACATCTCAATAGGTATGATGTCACTGTTTTCCATATCCAATTTAGGTAGATATGAAGCGGTGTGGGGTAACATGGTTTACTAAATTTATGATATAAACAAAATCTCCAACTTTAAATGATAAAACCCCTAATTTTAAATGATGTTATCCATATCAAAAACGAAAATGAAATGCCTTGGAAGCCAAATATTAGAGTTCTAAGAGCATCCTGAACGTGGGATAAAAA
>APFE030438364.1:0-75098 GCA_000404065.3 Pinus taeda
ATATATTCGTGTTTCCCCGTTTCCAAAATTTGGGGAGGTCGCATTTCGTATCACTTCCCGTTTCGGAAACTCGTACTCGTTTCCCCATTTCGTGCAACCTAGGTTTTATTTGCAGATTATTTTATCATTAGGGGCTAATGTAGGCCCATAGGCTAATTCGAACTCCTTAGGAGGCTATATATTCATGTTAGATACACTCATTTGTATCATCACTTTGACTTGGGGTCTCTCTAATCATAGAGAATTTTGCACTTTTTACTTGGTAGATATTTTTTGGAGATGGACAAATTTTGATGTCTAGATTTGGGTTATTTCTCCTGTCTTGGAGCTTTATTGAGCAAACAAAACGCTGGTTGGATATACTCTATAACATTGTAAGTAAATTTTAACTCTATTATTCTTGTTGCTGCATACTACTAAAATTAGGGCAAGTTGCTGCATTATTGAAATGTGGAATTGAGCATCTTTTAGCTAATTTAATGTATGGGCCAATGTTATATGAATGAAATGTCCTAGAGATTTATTTATCTCAACATTGGATGAAGTTGACTTTTCGGGCCTCCTTATCAAGAAACCAAGTTCTTACTCATCATTATCCTTGAATCCATATCCCCAAGTGAACTAGGCACTGATCCCTCAAAAATGGTGATCATTTTAACACTCCCTTTACCATTTTCCCCTTTTCCCCCAAGTCTAGCCTCATTAGGTCACCTAGGGCATCAATTTTATGAGAATTGACCCAAGGAAAAACTTTGATCTCCTATAGGCTACTGCGTTGGTGGGTCCCCTCCCTGTCCTCCAAATTTGAGACAATTCTAACAGTGGAATCTCCGAGAATCCCAAGCCCTAGCTCTAGGATTGAAATGTGCCTAGGCATCCCCAAGGCTAGACCTAACCTCATTAGGTCACCTAGGGCATCAATTTTCTGAGAATTGACCCAAGGAAAAACTTTGATCTCCTATAAGCTACTGCGCTGGTGGGTCCCCTCCCTGTCCTCCAAATTTGAGACAATTCTAATAGTGGAATCTCCGAGAATCCCAAGCCCTAGCTCTAGGATCGAAATGTGCCTAGGCATCCCCAAGGCTAGACCTTAATAGGATCAATTCAACCTTTTGAAGCAAATATTCTTGTTTGGTCCTTTCCCGTCACCTTGTCCAAGATAGGAATATCATTACTTCCTACATTCCATCCCCGAACCTAGGTTGGGTCCACTTGGCTCTGTGTGGTCCCACTTCTCAATAAAGATTATTCATCAAGGATCATTTAGGAATCCAAGGATTATAGGGATTGAGAAACTTATTTATAAGCCTATTCGTTCTCCCTCAACCCTCCAATCCTCACCCCTTATCCCTGGTGGACCAAGTCCCTAACTTAAAGAGCAAGCAATTTCCATTCTTCAATCCATCCTCGGGAAAGGGTTTACAAGGTCACTTCTCACCTATCCATTGACATATACTTTACAAGTGATCCCAACACTACAAGGACCCCCCCAATCGGTGAAAGTCCGTAAAGAGCAAGGAGACTTAGCTGTGTTAACATTGGGCTAAGCCTCCACCGTTGCCCTTCACCTAGCAGTTTCTCTCTTACGAACCCCTTTAGATCCCTTGCTGGTTTGAGTGGTAACATTTCTAGCATCGTTGCCGGGGAGGAAGCAGGTCTGCCTCCGTAGTGAATCGTTGAGGATTCGATTCATTAACGACATTCTCATTATTCCTCTGGCAACTCCACTCATTGTCAAAGCCCCTAGTCTACTTGAAGGAGACAACATCCCTCCATTAACTAAAGCTGCTACAAGAAAGAACCGCGAACCATCACCTATTGGCACCGCTCTCCTTCCTAAATTTGAAAAAGTTAGTGACTCCACTCCAAAAATGATAGGTACTTCTAGCACTAGCAACAATAATATGACCAAAATTCAAAGACATTTGGTTAGCGTATTCTCTCCTTTGAAGATTGGCAATGATCCCAACCCATTACCTGAAAAATACAACCGATGGTTACCTAAGTTCAAAGGAGATGCCACCATGAATGCACGTGAATTTGTTGAAGAATTTTATTGGCAATTGTCCCCTAGGTTTATCTTCGATGAAGATAGAATCATGATGTTGTTTGCCTTATCACTTGAGGGACAAGCTAGAGAATGGTACCTTAGTCTTCCTCCTGGATGCTTTTCTGATTCTGATGAGTTTGAAGACCTATTCATGAAAAGGTGGTCTTGCAATGCCCAGGGAACCTTCAACATCAAGAAGTTTTATCAAATATCCAAGGGAAGGGAAGACCTCCGGGAATTCAACCAAACGTTTGATAGGGTTATACGGGATAACCCTGATCACTAAAAGCCTTTTGATGCCAACAACCTTGATAAGTTTGTCAAAGTGGTTGGGGGTCACCTAACCTATGCTTTAAGAGATAAGAAACCTTCCACATTGGTTGAAGCTAAGGAAACGGCAATTCAGGTTGAGGAAAACCTTCATATCTCAAAAATTAATGTCGATGAACTCCCTAAAGCCAATCCTGAGACTAAGAAGGAGAAGTCGAAAGATCAACATGAAGAAACCCTTTGCGTTATCCTCAAGAAAATGGACAAACTTAGTGGTGAAGTTCATTCACGAGATCGAATCGCTATGAACAAGATCACCACTTTGGAGAAAGCCCAAAAGTCAAATTTTGTTCCAAAAGGGAAGCCTCTACCAAGAAAGCAAGGTGAGAAGGATAAACCTAGCTCATCTGAAGTCCCAAATACCTTAGCCCCAACCAATATAGTGGACCAAGATTCATCCTCTAAAGATGAGCCTAGTGAGAGTGATGAGAGTGATGATGATGAAACAAATGAGCAAACTAACCTTGTAGAATCTGATATATTCAACATTCTACTTGGAGGTTCATACACTCATTCTCCCATCAATGAGGTCATAGCCAAAGATGAGAAAGATAAGTCTATGCTAAACACCGATCAGAGTAGTGGAAGATTCAAAGGGGTCCAATATTCCCGAAAATACAATAATAAAGACCCCGCAAACTCTAAAGGACCTAACAAAGAGGACACTTTTCCTAAGCAAAATCCTCCCAAAAATGTCCCCTCTAAGGAGCCTCCCAAAGAGAAAGCGCTTTGGAGGAATCTTCTGAAAAAGGATTCCCAAACTAACGTTCAACCAAAAAAAGGGCCCTCAAAAGGGAGAAATCACCAAAAAGAAAGAAAAGGGAAAACATGTTGGGCTTAACATTGACATGGATGTTGCTATCAAAAAGATGACCAAATCTATCCCTCTAAAGCAGATTGCTAAACTTGCTGAGCAAGAGCAACAAATTAAGAAGTCCTTGGATTTTGAAGAGGAAGAATTACTTGAGGATTTGCAAAACATCCACATTCTCGATCGTAACCCCAGACACAAACATTTTATGCTCACTTTGGTTGTCAATGACCTTTACCTCCATAATTGTATGCTCGACTCAGGGACTTCCGCAAACATCATGCCTTTAACTTTTATGAAGTGATTGGGTCTCAACATCACCCGAAAATACAAAAAGGTGTGTGGATTTAATGCCAAACGTGTGGAAGTGGAGGGTGTCATTAAAAATATTAAGGTTTCTCTGGCTAGGAACCCCAACATATCTCTCCTCATGGACATTGTTGTTATCGATATTCCTGATGTGTGGGGGATGTTGCTATCTAGGAAATGGGGAGCCACTGTTGGGGGTCACATTCAAATGGATCTACCATATGCTACCATACCTCAATCCAATGGGACCCCCTTCACCCTTCACATCGAACCTACCTACCTATCTCATGTAATTGAGCCTGGTCCCTATTATGAAGCACATAATACCGAAAAGCCTTCCCCCATTCTCCCTTCACAAGAGGTTTGTATCCTTAAAAGACCAAATCACAAGCCACAAAAGAATTGGAAACTAAAGAAAGAATATAAAATAGGAGGCTTGAGCTTGGTGGACAAAGAGTTAGTTTCTGCCAAGATTCATGGGAAAGTCGGGGTTGACTATTACTACATTGCCAAACTTAATGACGAACTTTGACTTCAACCGACCAAAATAAGTCGCATCACTCCTTTCCTTGATACTTGACCTTGTACTATATGCATGTAAGGGTAGGATGCATTGCATAATGATTTTTGCAATAGAACTAACTACATATGAATGTTCTCATAACAGATTAGATTATATATATTAAAAAAACAAAAAACGATATATATATATATATATATAGGTTATGAGCTAACATTAAGCAGGAATGATCATCAGACACTGTGAAAAACATGTTGCCATGTAGCTTTGATATTGACATGTGCAGATAACAGGTCTACGGTGACAAAGAGATTGTTGGAGTTACCATGACCTCCCGTTCAAACATCCTTGCCCACTTCGAGAGAGAGCACATCCTAATTGGAGCTAGATGTTACCCACCACTTTGTGGGTAATATCCCCAGGAGAAAGGTTTTCTCCATGATGAGCCTTAGCCGGCAGCCAATAGCCCCTTGATGCCTTCTACTAGCTTGTTGTGCCAATTCTCTGCCACCTGAGCCAAATATGTGGTCCCTCACCCACCTGTATTGATCGCATGTTTGAACGTGGGCCTCCCGAATCTAAAGGTACGTCTTGTCATTTAGTAATTAAGTATTGGATTTACTTATCATGGATACTTCTAGGCATGGATTGACTGGAAGATTTGGCGGAAAGAGTGGGCTTAGTTTGTGCTCTTCTCGCCTTGATCTCTTTTGGTTGTTACCCTTGGATCTTAGTCTGGTGGGATCTCCTTTATTGACCATTTGGTTCTAGGGTGGTACTACTTAGGAAACCCTGACTTTGGTCCCGCTCCTTTACCCGCACATATCCCTTTCCACTCACTATACACATACCCCTATTCATCTTTTCTCCCATCCTGGGTCCACATTCCCATTCTGGGTCCACATAGGGCTAGCCTTCCTATCCCCTTGCGCCCGACCTTGCGTTAGGCCTAGAATGATGCCCCAGAGGATGAAGCAATTAAAAGAAAAAGTGAAAAGCATAATTGGCCACATTTAATAGTAAATTGTACCACAAAATGCAAAGGATGGCCGACACAACATAATTAGCACGTGGGAAAAATCCATTCCATGAGCTCTACCCCGATCCATGGCCATCACCCTGGTTCCATAGGCCCTAGATGAGCCTCCTCTATCATTCAGGAACCCATGATTGTCCCAACCCCTGGAGGGCAATGAACCTAAAAAGCAGTAATCACTTGTTATATCTTACACATCATGCTCTTGTCCTTTGAGCCTCGAATAGTTAATTAAAGAAAATTCATAAAAGGCAAAAGGTATATAAAGAAGGGTGGAAAAATCAAGGGTGGGATACCTCATGTACCACGATTGCTCCCTCCTATACATTACATACCCAGCTATGGGTTTCCCCTTACCTAGCTACCCTATGCCCCACTACGTCCCCCAAGACTGCCCCTCTCATTCCCTATTCCATTTCACTTATTTGTCACTTGCCACCCCCATTAGAGGGATGTACATTGGACATACTATCCCATTTAAGGGCTTAAACCACCTAATGAGTAATTGGCTATCGACCTTCGGAGCCTAGAGACACTAGCACATGCTAAAGCCCAATATAGAAAGGCATGCCATTATGAAGTACCCTCGTTGTTATCCATGATTTTTAAGCTCTTTTACCTGATTATTTTAACGAGTGGTTGTACCGGAAGCCTAGGACACAATGGATCTTATGCAGGATTACAGGTGATTTCCATTTGGCTTTGGTCTCCCTATATAGGGTGTGCATAGAGAGCCATTGGCCTCCACAACAGCAGACAGCACTCCACAGATCTTCATGGATGCTCAGAGATTACTAGTGATCAACTTTTCGGATGATGATGATATGCGTGGTACATTATGCCATGCAGGCCCCCACAGGAGCCCCACACTCTTGACAAGTGTCCCAGAACTTGTACGATGTCTTGGCCACATTCATTCCACCACTTGGACCCTTGCAGAGGATCTTTGATTCATATGGAGACCGATGGGTTCATCTATGTGCCCTCACACCCACTGGGAGCACCACAGATCTACTACTTGGAGAACAAGGGGCCACCCCCTTGTCCATCATATTCCGAGGAATTTATTCCTCAATATGGCACTTATGATATTATTGAGCCTTTGGAGGGCCCTATGACATGCACATATTATTATTTGGCCCCTTGTGAGGCTTATTTTTACACTCATGAGCTAGTTTGGTGGGCGTCACCAATAGGGATTTTATTTACACATTATTTTATCATTAGGGGCAAATGTAGGCCCATAGGCTACTTTGAACTCCTTAGGAGGCTAGATATTCATGTTAGATACACTAATTTGTATCATCACTTGACTTGGGATCTCTCTAATCGTAGAGAATTTCGCACTTTTTCCTTGCTGGATATTTTTTGGAGATGCATGAATTTTGACGTATGGATTTGCGCTATTTCTCATCTTGGAGCTTTATTGAACAAACGAACTGGTAGTTGGATATACTCTATAACATTGTAAGTAAATTTTAATTCTATTATTATTGTTACTGCATAATGTTAAAATTAGGGCTAGTTGTTGCATTATTGAAATCTGGAATTGAGAATGTTTTAGCTAATTTAATGTATAGGCCAATGTTATATGAATGAAATGTCCTAGAGATTTATTTATCTCAAGAAGCTTGCTTCATTTGCTTTTAAGTATAAATGCTTGAAGGTTACTTTTCTTTTATTTCTCTCAACATTGGATGAAGTTGACTTTCCGAGCCTCCTTGATCAAGAAACCAAGTTCTTACTCATCATTATCATTGAATCTGTTATCCCCTACAATTTCCTAGGCTGAGGAGGAAATCAAAAATGGTAACCTCGAACCACTTTCAGCTCAGTAGCTAGCCCTACTGAGTTAGAGAGAGATCTCTAAAAAGGATTTGTCAATGCAAAGCTGTAAAGAACAAGGTTTTAGGCTTGATATGCAAGTTTGTTTTGAGTATTTGTGAATTAAGTTTGTTGGACAAGGGTTTAGAACAAGTAATTAGGTCTAGGCTTCCAATATGCAGAAACAAGTATAATAGGAGCTAGATGTCAGTATGTTATGCTGCAATTTGAGTGTTTGTCAATGTAGCATAAATTTGTGAGTTTAAAAGAGACTAATGAGCATGTGAAGGCATGAATTCATTAGCTTTAGAAGAAGGGAAACACAACTATGAATTCCACATAAACAGAGCTTAATTTCAAGATTCTTGTTTATATAATTGCAATGAAACTCATAGGAAGAACATAAAGCACGTAAAGAGAGATGATTTATCCATTACAACTGATAGAAAAAGAAACAAACATCATAGACTCACTGAACTAGAGTTCCTGAAATATAGTTGCCATTGCTCCTCTATTCGTTGAAGAAAACATAAGCATACAAGCCTGCTCCACAAAATTCCAGCCCCTCTCTGAATGAGAAATGATACATATAGACTCAATTGAACCACTTCCCCACCTTCAGGAGTCGAATTCCTAGGTGGTTGAATTGTTTCCAAGATTCTCTCAACCAACAGGTGAGAGTGAGAAGGTCAAATACAAACACTTTTTGTAGACTTTGTTTTGGATTTTGCTTCCTTAATGAGGCCTAATAAACCATAAAAACAACCTATCATGTCTATTTATTCATGCTTACATCGTTTAACCTCGAAATATTTCAATTATATTGAGAGTTTTGACTTTGACCCAGTCAAACTGAAAACTAGGAAATTTACACAGTGAAATTTAAATGAAAAACACAAAAATTTGCAGAAGCGCAACGCTGTCTTTGAGCCCACTTTACGGTGTCTTCCTGAGGTCCAAATGAAGATCTGAAAAAACGGTCAACTAGATTTTCAAGTCTAGTTTCTAGAACACCTTGAATTTTTGAAAATGACCCATGGAAAGTCCTTCAAAAATCCATTCTCCCAAGGTGTATCCAGAAGCATACTGCCAACTTGCAAACCACTTTTGGAGGCCTTAAGTTGCTTCAAATTGGGAACTTGATAGCTCGTTGGAAAGATCTTGAAGTCTACTACAAGATGGACACCTCAAGCATGTAATTTGGACACTCCATCATGGAGAAAAATTGACATTCCCAAGGTCACTCCAAAAACCTAGGGTGTCTCTGACAAAAGTGCAGCGCCAACTTGCAAAGCACTTTTCAATGCCTTCCACTAATCCAAATCACGATTTGAGTGTACCATTGGAAAGCTTAGGATGTGTGCTACACAATAGAGTTCTTAACCACTACCAACACCTTCTACAAATCCCTAAAAAATTGCCTTGAAGTCAAACTATCTAGAAGTGCAGCAACTCTCTTGTGGCAAGTGCAGTTTGGTCATTTCTCTCAAGTTATAACACATGTGCATAAACTTAAGGAGGTTGTTGTTCCTTGGCCTATCATTGACAAAAACCTCTTTCACTTTTGTAAAATGATTCTCCATTTGGTTAGAAATATAATTTGAATAAAATTGTCCCTATGAGAAATGATGAGACGAGGTAGTGTACTACAGCATTGTCTTATTTGAAATAAAACATTACATTTACCTTTATTTTGCTTTCCCTAAGCTGCTAACTCCCTTTACCCATTGAATTACATAATGGACATGTTTTTGTTTTGACCTATGGTATCATGATGACACATGGAGTGAAACCCTAGACCATGACCTAAAATGAAGAATTTGACCATTTCATGACCCAAGACACTAAAATGAAGATATGATACCTCGAAGAAGACAATGACCATGATGGCTGACGAGAACCGTGAGTAAGTGAAGGAAGCAACAGTGACCTAGACACAACAACTGGTGACCAAATTTTCATTTGAAGACTTGCTGAAATGACAAAAATTTGACTTGACACCCTAACAACACCTTGTAAGAGCATATTTGATCACTGGTGATAGGCTGAACTTTGAAGTGACTAACACTAACAGAATCCATATCCCCAAGTGAACTAGGCAATGATCCCTCAAAAAGGGTGATCATTTTAACCCTCTCTTTACCATTTTCCCCTTCCCCCCAAGTCTAGCCCCATTACGTCACCTATGGCATCAATTTCCCAAGAATTGACCCAAGGAGAAACTTCAATCTTCTATAGGCTACTGCATTGGTGGGTCCCCTCCCTCTCCTCCAAATTTGAGGTAGTTAACAACGATGGAATCTACGGGAATCCCAAGCCCTAGCTCTAGGATCGAATTGTGCCTAGGCATCCCCAAGGCTAGACCTTAATAGGATCAATGCAACCTTTTGAAGTACATATTCTTGTTTGGTCCTTTCCCCTCACCTTGTCCAAGATAGGAACAACATTGGTTGCTACATTCCATCCCGAACCTGGGCTAGGTCCACTTGACGCCATGTGGTCCCACTTCTCAATAAAGATTATTTGTGAAGGACCATTTGGGAATCCAAACTTCCCAAGGATTATAGGGATTGAGAAACTCGTTTAGAAGCCTATCATTTCTCCCTCAACCCTCCAATCCTCACCCCTTATCCATAGTGGACCAAGTCCCTTGCTTAAAGAGAGAGCAAGCTCCATTCTTCACTCCATCCTCGAGAAAGGGTTTTCAGGGTCACTTCGCACCTATCCATTGACATATATTTTACAAGCGATCCCAACACTCCCGGGACTCCTCCCATCGGTGAAAGTATGTAAAGAGCAGGGAGTCTTAGCTGTGGTGACAGTGGGTTAAGCCTCCACTGTTACCCTTAACCTAGCAGTTGCCCTCTCAGGAACCCCTTTAGGTCCCTTGCTAGTTTGAGTGGTAACGGTCCTAAAGAATAGAAACAACATGCCTTTCACAATTTAAAGCAAGTCTCCAATGGGCTCGAGTTCACCCTTCATGATCTACTCCTTCACTAGTCTATGATAAACACAGCATACTTAAACCCACAATCCTTACTAACGACTCAAATCCAATTGAATGCATGTACTCTGCCAATTAAAAATTTTGAAGGTAAGTACTTTGCTGCTGGAAAAGGGCAGTATGTTGCAGCTCTTAACATTTCCTCAACAAAATATATCTCAATCGAACAAGATGCTTTTCAAGACATAGAATAGATATCCTAAGTTTCTCATAGTCAATACCTGACTATCTATACAAAAAAATAACATATGAACAAGAAGAAAAAAAAAAGATTAATCTTACAAAACAAGGATCTACCCCAGATTCTGGAAAAAGGGAAACAAAAAAAAATGTCACATTAAACAACAGATAGTAATCCTCAAAAGGTAAATCCTCCTAATTATCATATCACATTCCTTTAAAAAATCAAGAAATATTTGTACTTTTCCACTTCAAACATATGGAGGATGTCATGTTGCAGCTGCTAATATCTCTCTTCCCATTTATATTTTCTTGGGATCACAAGGCTTTTAAGTCTTATTTCCTAGTTTCTCATACTCACAAAACCAAATCACGTTCATGTAGAAAAATTAAAATAACATATGACCAATAGGAAACAAGAGCAATCTACCCCAAATTCTAGAAAATGAGAAATAATTATGTGACACAGCAAACAACAATTAATAAAGCTAAATCAACCTCCTTATCATACCACATTTCTCCAAAAATTCTACCTATTTGTCCTCAAGATGAAGGGTAAGTATGTTTAATAGCTTGTCAAGGAAAATCCGACAAAATAGCAAACGCCATTCAAACTCCCACATAATTGTACTAGGAGCCCAGTAGGCATGTTAGCATGTGAATTGGGCAGGCATTATGGCAGATCGCAAAAGCACTTCTGAGTGATGTTTCTCTTTGGGTTCTGCTTCGATATCCTAGATGAGTAGGAAGCACAAGTCGGTTGCTTTGAGCACCGTTGAGGACAAATACATAGCTGCAAGTATGTCCTCGTGTGAAGCTGTCTGGTTGGAGAAGCTCCTCAGTGAGCTGTCTGGACACAGTGCGCTTGTTGTAGGTGTCAGCGTGACAAAGGAAGTTGTTCTAGGCATGGGTTAAGGACTTGTTTGGGCCTGTTGAAGGAGACTGCAGCTATAGCTAGTTGCTTTGCTAGGCTGCAAGCAATAGCAAGCAGCCAAGGTTGTTCCAAGGCAGCATTGAGGTGAACATTGCTTACAGGAGGCAACGTGGATAAAGAGGAGACTCTCAGAGGAATGTTGCAACAGTGTTATGTTGATGGCTACTAAAAGGATATGCTACAGCACTCTTTGTGAATGTCTGAAGACTATCACAAGAATTCAGGGCTGCATCTTAGAACAGTCATCATTAGCAGAATGATGGACTTTTCTACTATTGTCATAAATATCAGTTTTGTATATTTGTACTATCTCTCTCTGCTGAACTATTGAAGAATATAAGAAGAATTGATCAAGGGTTTCCCCACATTGGGATTTCTCCCTGGCTGGTGCCACATCTTGTGTCCTCTTGTCTTGGTTGTTTTCTACTGTTTATGTTTATGTTCTATCTGCATTTTACTATCATGCTAATGTGACTGCTAACTGGTCATTGATATTGAGCTAACAAGAAAATTGAATTAAATTGCTCTTAAGCATAGAACATACCAAAATTTAACAAATATTCTTGTGCTCCCTATATTAGAGATCGATCATTACAAATGCACTCCTCAAGCAACCCTGCCCAAATCTTTGCACTACTCTGGGACTAAAGCTCCATATCGCCCCGCCTAACTCCTAGAGGTATAGCTGCAAACATAGAAAAATCTTCCTCCAGCCAAGAGGACAACTTGTCTATCTCTGCAGATGTTGTTCCTTGACCCTACTTCTCATGTTTGTGCTTCTTCCTTTGAGGACATTGAATACTGTAGTGGCCAAACTCGCAACACCTGAAGCACTTGATCTTGGACAAATCCTTCTTCTTCTTCTCCCCCTACGAACCTTGTCCCTGACCATGACCTTTTGATGATAGGGCCACATTATCTTCCTCCTTCACACTTTTCAATCCCTTATTGCTGTTGTCACTGATGGAGGTCTTCAATAGTGCGCCTCATCTCCTCCTGCTACAGGTTTGACAACATCCTGTCCCACCTTCGTAATGTATCTCATCCAAGAATACCTTGGATAAAGGTTTCCCAATCCTCTGAGACATTGTTCAAAGCCAAATGAATAAGCTTTGTATCTTGAGGCGCTTCTAAGGATGTAAGTTGATCTCGGATTTCCTAAATTCCGATGAGAAAGGGATCAATATCTTCACCCCTATGAATCCTAATGTTCCTCGGCTTCTCTTTTAGGAACATCTTTCGTTGCTCGGAAGGGTTCTAGTATAACCTTGCAAGAGCATCCCACATCTCCTTGGTTGTATACTTGACTGATATATGCGAGACTACATGGTCCCAGACTCCATCCAGGATAATTCGCTTAGTCTTGGCCATCTCCTTCTTGAATTCTTTCAGCGGATCTGCATCAGTAGGTTTTGCCACAAGGTTCTCTGCACAAGTCTTCAGACCATCCTCTTCAAGGAGAAAGGACATCTTGGCCTTCCAAATGACATACATGGAGGCACCGTCCAATCCGTCTTGATCCCTAAGCCCCACTGTGACCATCTCTACAAAAGCTCAAAACTAGAATCTCCTCTTGTTTTCTTGCTCGACTGCCTATTCTGAAACTCGCACTCCCTCTTGGAATGCGCAAAACTACTATGTCTACCTCACTTTGACTTCAGTTGCTTCTTGGAACTACTCGCTTAGCCTTTCTGAATGTCCTTTTCCTGAAAACTGGCATGCAAACTGTAACCCCGACAACTCAAACTAGCTAGTCTGGCAAACTTGAACTACCTTCTGCAACTGGAAAATTATGGATCTCCTCCAGAAAACATGAACTGAAACCCTCTAAGAAAATCTAAAAAGTCCTCGATCTGTGTGTGCACTTTCACTTCCACCCGACACTAATTCTGCTCTAGCAACTACTACAAAACCCTTTGTGCCTAGATAAGAAATCTTCTCAGCGAAAACATTGAGCTGTTGCTACTCCCTCTGCCTGTTGGAATTACTATTCTAGACAATTTGAGCTTTCCTGCAACTGCAACTGGAAAATCGAACCATTGCCCAGTAATTTGCACTGCGTCGCTAAGCACTGCGCAACCCCAGAAAATTCGTCTTGTTGTTCCCTTTGAACAACGAATCTTCCTTTCTCCACTTCTGAGCTTCCTTTCTCCGCTTCTAAGCTTCCTTTCTGTCAAACTCACTTTGATACCATGTGAAAATTTCTATGAAATTTATATTGTAGCAACTAGAATTAATTCTTCTAACTATAAATTAATTATGCAGTTTATTGGTACGGTAACAACGAATCAATCTTCAAAAATTTACTGCAGAAAATAACAGCGTTGGAGACTGAGAAATGCTAGCACGCACATGTAAAAATGACACTGTTATTTTTGGACAAAAGTCCCTGGAAAAACCCAATGTGGGAAAATCGGTGCAACAATGAGGTTTTTTATTATTATGCAGCAGCAAAATTTTTGAGTAGAATAAAATGTCACCAAACTGAAAATTTTATGCAAGAGAAATACTGGCAAAAATATACTACGGGATAAACCCTCTTCGAACAATCCTTGAACTTGACTTCCTCTGAAAAGCAAGTTGTCCAACCTGCTCTGCGCAGGCCTTGCGTCACCCTAGCATAGACCCTCTCATGCTCACATCCTGGAACTGCTACCAATCTAGTCGTCTTGTGTGTTGTTGACTGAGAAACTCTCTCTCCGACACTCTAGAAAATCTTCTCGACCTCTGGAACTGAAAAACGAGCTTCTCCTCATCAAAATCGAAATGCTCACGTAAGGCTCTATGTTGCCCTTGCGTAGCCTCCTTGAAATCAATTTCAGCCTCCCCTTTCAGACTCTACAAAACTGCAATCTCCTCTGGAATACTACTATGTTGTCCCTCTACCACTTGCTACTCTATCACTGGCTCAATCTTGCTGCTGAATCACTTGCACTACAAAATCGAACTGCCCAGACCACTAAGTATCTGCACTTGTGTGTTTTCAAAGTAGCATCTGAAAATTACAATAGGCAATTACTACAAGAGTTGCATGTTGCACAAGTATCTGAATTCTACACGGTATGTATGGTATATTATTTCAGTTGGAAGATTGGAAGGCAAGCTAAGCCCTAAGGTGTGATGGGAATATCACCTTCATAAATTACTTGTGCATACATATGAAAGTAAGTTTAATCTCTAGTACATGAGATATATTAATGCACTTGATATTTGGCAAGAATTTTACATTTTGGACATGATGAATTTCCTAGAAGCACTGATTTTGATATATTGTGATTTGATACTATTGTTAATGCTTGTGATAAGCATGGTAACCTTGATGATGAAAGTGTAACAATAAGATGGATACTCAAGATCTTCTTGTTGACCCTGTTTAGTTTCTCATAAGCTTAGAAAATATGAATGGATTCCCTAATTTGATAAAGAAGTGATTATGATCCCTAAAGTATGATGATACACTTGTCAGCTGCCCTAATTATATGCCATTCACCCTTAATGAATGTTTGATGTCATGTTCATATGTGATGTTAATATGTTATGACTATAGTCTATGATATATATGTCTAAGAATCTGATATATTTTGATTTCATGATTTAACAATTTTGTTGATGCATCACAGTATTATGATAGAGTGGTTGATGTCTTGATTAATGTTAATTAAAGTGCTTTCCATTAAGAGGGAGAAACTCTCCATCAGATCCCAACACTTATTTGAGGCAAAAGAATAGAAGACACTCTGTAGAAAGGATTCTAGACATGAATAAACATTTGATGTTCTGGAAAAAGGTTTTGGCAAGTTTTGATAATCCAAGTGTCAACTGCTGGGAGAAAGGCTTAAGGGTGCGGTTATAAGCCTCACAACCGCATAGAAGAAGGCCTATGGGTGTGGTTGCGCCTCTAGGATACAGAAACTAAAATCGTATGCATGAAACGAGGAGCGCACCAAGAATATGATAGACCTATAGACATGGAACAGATGATGGAGAGTTCTATGAGAAGGGAAGTTTTTGAGATCTACATGATGATTGACTTATGATAAAAAAATGTGAATGTCTTGGCTAATCTTGTGTTTGCAAGGGATTGAAATATGCATATCGATAGGATGTTTTCCTTAACTTGATTACTTTAGCTAGTATATGACAGTATTTGGTAACAGACACAAGGGTTTGACAAGATTTGGCTTATTGACTTGAATTAATATAGATGAGTAGTATTGGAATTTTGTCATTATGCTTGACAATTCATATATATGTTTTGGCTTTTGGATTGATTGAATTTACAATTATAACAAGTTAGGGTTTTGATTTGGTCATTGATAATAGTGATTTGCCTTGATGTGAAATGATTGTGCTATATGGGCACAATGACTTTTACTAACTAATATTGGTATTCATTATTGATTCTGTATTGCCATCAATAGCACTCAACACATTGATTGTAGTGTAATCAGTTATTATTCAGTATGCAGTGATCTCACAATGAATGGATAAAACTTATATGAGTTATCCTTGGTGTATGCATTCGCATCTAGGGACAAAAATGATGATCATGAGGATGGCTTGATAGAGTTTGGTTGGATATTGCTTGATACACAAAAAATTGTTGACATGACAATGGATAAAGTTGTAACCTAGTATTTGGGTGTGAGCTCTTCCTAGCACCTGGTCTGAAGAGTTTGTTAGTGATATTGGTAGAAACTTTTAATAGCTTTAATATTAGTTTTGGTTTGGCATTTACGGCTTGATAAATAGACTTAGTTGATTTGATTGCATAGTATTAATTTGTTTGAGGCTGAGCATATTCGTTTGGTCAATATTATGATTGCAGAAAGCGTTAGATGGTTTGAAGCAAGCTTTCCAAACCTGACATGTCCGCATTGACAGTTACCTAGTGAACCCTGGAAGATGTGTCGATTCGAACCTCTACTTCAAAGGCAGTCCAAGGTATGCCTTTGATTTTGGTTTTATACGTTGACGATCAATTCTTGATAGGTAATGAGCCTCTAATGATCAAAAGTAAGAGGAATTTGGCCTCTAAAATTCAAGATGAAGAGTCTTGGCATGATAAATTACTTTATGGGATTAGAAGTTTGGAAAAAGAAAAAATGTCGTAAATTTATTTGGCATGATGAAATACAAATCCTTGGACACCCCAATGGAATTGAATTTCAAGAATTTATGCAAAAATATTGTTGGACCTGACTTGACAACCAAAGGTTGATTAAAGCATTGATGTTCCTTGCGAACACCCATTTAGATATATGTTTTGCAGAGAAAAACCTGAGTCGATTCATGATTGAGTCCCTTCATAAACATTGAGTTGTTGCTAAGCACATTTTGAAATAATCTGCATGGGACAATCAATCTTGGTCTAAGATATACTATATGAGATGTACGATTACATGGATGCACTGATGATGTTTGGGCTAGAAACAATATTAACAAGAGCGCGTCTGGACCTAACATGATATTTTGGATGAGATAGAAGTTCGTAGCTTTAAGCATGACCGAGGTTGAGTACATTGTTGATCTAATTGGCAGAAAATCACGTATACTATTGGGACTGAGATATCTCCTTGTGTTGAGCCAGTGTTGTTGTATGAGACAAGCTTAGGCTTGTGGTTGCTGCGTAAAAGAGAGGGAGGATGAATAAGGTATCCTTTTGTGACGTATTTATTATAACATAATATTTGATGTAATGTCCTACATGAACAGGAAATCAGAGGATTGTTGCTCTTGGTAATGTATGAGGCATTATGATTGAACTTTTCAATGAACTGTTTAAGCAAGTATCAGATATCAGCATGTTGATATGCTTTTGATCTACAGAGAGCAAGGTTGATCGAGGACACTGGGCTAGCTCTTCCCCCTGTCTGAGCTCCCAGGGTGAGGAATTGAGTCGGTGAGCTTTAGGGGTTGAGGGTACTCTGGACAATAAGGTGCGTGATCCCTACTCTTGCAATAGGTCAGTTATCTCCCCTATTGTTACCCATAACGTGTGTGTGATCCTTGTCTGTTTTGACAAGTTGGACATCTCCCCCTATCTTGGTCTATGCAGAGTATACCCCAGTTGGGATTGTCACTCCCCATCTAGCCAACGAGTTGAGAGAGCTTGGGGGTGTGTGATCCTTACCTTTGGTAAGTCAGGTATCTCACCCAAGTTGGATTATGATGCAGGGGTTCTACCACGACTCCTCAGGGTCATTGTTGGGAAGATCAACAGGAAATAGGATTGTTGTGATCCTTACCTCATATATCAAGCAGTATCTAACCCATTGATTGCAAAATGGGATGGTTGTGATCCTTGCTTGGTAAGTGGTATCTCGCCTATTGCTTGACATAGGGTGGAAGACGTTATGCTCCCCTATGAGATGACATGAGGTGAGAGTGCCCCATAGGACTTTCTTCATTGTCATCGGATTCTGGTTTGAGATGTGCTCCCCAATGTGGTTCCAAGTTGAGCAAGGCTCCCTGACGTTAACCTCTCTGATGTTTCCTAGGTAGTAGCATTGGGCTCCCCACTAGAAGAGTTTTTTGGGTGATAGCAATGGCTCCCCGATGAATAGAGGGTGGTGGCTTGGACTCCCCTCCAATGTCAAATTCTTCTTTTAGATTCGAGAGTGTTTAGCTTATGAGCAAAGATAATGATCAAAATAGCATAAGGAAAATGAGCAAAGATGAGCAAAATATGCAGGGACGACATTTGTCGACAAGATACATGTGATGGGACATGTTGCAGTCAGTAATTTCTCCCTCGCTGAGAGGGAGTGCTAATTTTGGCAGCTCAAGAACAAATTCCCTCCTTTGGAGAGCTTAGTGACAAATTCCAATAATGGGACTAGATTCTTCTTCTCGAGAGGACCAATTCTGTCCTTTGAAGCACTGGATTTGGACAAGGGAAAGTGTACTTATGAAGTGAAGCCCACAATGTCAATTTTGATCAAGTCGGCCCTCTATTGAAATTGGACACCCTTGGATGGCTATAAATACAAGTCAAGTGACACTCATTTGGATATAATTATCATTATTCTTTCTTTGTTTTGGCTCGCACAGGTCCGAAATTCCAGTGTATGAAGCTCACACGTGTGATTAGGGTTTTTGGTTCTCGGCCACAAGGATGCTACAAGATATTTTACAGTTGCAATTGTAGGCACGCAACTCTGTGAGTGCGGTTGGAGGGTTTCAACCACACGGACATCTCTCTCTCCATGCAATTGGAACCTAGGGTTTGATTTCGACAATTTACTGTAGTTGACACGTAGATTCTGACAATTGATGACAATTGACCGCAAGCTTCTAAATCAGGGTTTTAATTATTAGCATTGTTGGGTTCATCTTTTTGATGTTGTTTAGTTGATTTTGCTGGATAGTTTTGTGGTTGAAGATATGGATCATTGCACTCCCTCTTTCCTGAAACATTCAATGACAATCTAATAAGAAGTAAGAATTTGAAAGGGTTTTCCCCCTTGTGGGGTTTTACCCTGGTCTCCAACCAATCCTGGTGTCTCAATGTGTGAATACTTTTCTTCTACTGCTCCTTTATGTTCCGCTGCATTATTGATAATATTGTTCTTTATACATAATTGCATATGTTACTAAATAATGTTATAATCTTGTGGGGTGAATTCAATGTGTTAATGAAATGCAATTATCTAAAGCAAAGAACAATATAGCCACAAGTTATAACAAACAAAAGAAACAGATTTAAATGGTTGTCATTTTAAAATATACTTAAACAACAATGCTGTATCACAAGGTTTCTTTGTCATCTCAAATAACTGTAGAAAAATGCCTTCTTGCTCTCCTATTACATTAAAATTTTGAGAGTATACAACAAACACCAACACTACATGTTCTCAATATCAACTAGAACGTACTAAGATCGGATATGCTGATTCTGAAATCATTATTGTACTGAACAGTCAAATGTGAGGAAAATGAGGAAAATGATTGAAAAAATTGCTCCTTCTCGAACTCAAAGAATAATAGTATGGATTGCACAATTCTTCTTAGGTATTTTAAATCATCAGAAAATGTAGATCATCACACCCACTCAAGATTTTGAAAAGTAGCAAAATAATATGAGATTGACCTTCATCACAAGAATGAACTCTACTGTGCTTAATATTTGGGCCCCTATATCAATGACAATTGGATATTGGGGTCAGGCCTAGTTTATCTATCCATTACCTTCAAATTTTCATACCATAAAGGTATCACTTAACTTTAAGAAGATGCACTTGTCATTTAGTGTCAGAAAACGTAGATCACCACACATGCTCAAGATTTTGAAAAATAGCTTTCATACCATAAAGGTATCACTTAACTTTAAAATCATGCACTTGTCATTGTGTCAGAAAATGTAGAGCACCACACCCATTCAAGATTTTGAAAAATAGCAAAATAATATGAGATTGACCTTCATCACAAGAATGAGCTCTACTGTGCTTCATATTTGGGCCCCTATATCAATGACAATTGGATAGTGGAGTCAGGCCTAGTTTATCTATCCATTACCTTCAAATTTTCGTACCATAAAGGTATCACTTAACTTTAAAAAGATGCACTTGTCATTTAGTGTCGTTTCTTGACGTCATATTACCAATCTACTGACCCACATTGTAGACTATTATAGTTAAAAAGAATTTGAAATTTTCTGCTCAGTTCAAAAGGAACAAAATTTCGTGCTGCAATATATTTGACACCATCCCAGATCAAATGAAAAAGTAATCACAAAAGTTCCCCCCCACTTCATTGAAATTCTCCTGGTTCAGATGAAGATTGCTCCTTCAATCCTTTTAGCATACTGAGTTGACAATAATTGTGTCTTACGGATCAGTTAGCAAGAGGCTGAGTTATAACAACAAATAACTCCAACAATTAGTTATTTATGTGCAATATTTTATTGCCATATCACCTCTGCAAAATTGACCAAACTGACTTCTGACAACCATTTTTTCCGGTCAGGAATATTTTTGTCCTAACATAACATGTTAGGATGTTCCATATGCAAAAACACTACACCGCAATATGATTTTAGGCATTACTACAAACCAAAAAATTTCACCTATCAAAACTTTCCACAAAACAATCAACCTGCCATTATATTTCAATATATAAAATTAACCATCCACGATGAACTGATGATGCTTCTTACCCTTGTTGGACATTCCAAGATCCTTCCCATTGCTAGGATTTAATATCAGTGTAGCCTCTCCATCACCACACTCAACCTCTTCATCAAAGCTTTCATGCATAGCTTTTAACCAATCTTGGTACTCCTTCTCAAGTTGAACTGGTGTTATCTGTCTGCCTTCTCTTTCTATTTCCATACATATTGCTGCAGATGTGACCATATTAAATACTAGTGGCATTAACATCGCATATTTTGCAACTCAGATGAGAAATCAAAGAATATATCAGACTAATGAAACACAATTTTTACAAATTAAAATCAAAATAATTGCATAGCCAAGACACTTACCAGGGTCACTAATATCAGGTTTGCGTCCTAAGTTCTTCAATACAAGAGTAAATGGATGCTTGTGAGCAAGATCTGTCTGCAAGATAAACAATGTTTGATGGATACATCATTAATATTTGGGAAAGACTCTCTTTCTAGAATCTAAACCATAAGCCATATCACAAGTACCCAACTTCAAAACTAAATATCAATCTGAAAGCAGGTTGATCTTGGAAATCTTACATGCCTATGACATACCATAAACAAATGTAATCTAGATGACGGATCTCATCTGAACTAGGATGTTTTAACTAATCTGTACTTAAAATGCGGAAGAATAAGCAAAGGTAATTTAGATGACCAATCTCACCCGAACTAGGATATTTTAACTAATCTGTATTTAATATGTGCTTCTTCCACGAGGGAACCAACGAACTGTTGTGAAAGTTGAGAAGAACTGATGTGTCTCTGTCAATTCCTTCTCCTCTTGCATGCACTTTTCAGGCAATGGATGTTCTCTTACTGGAAAAATGAAGGACTTTCAAGGGAAGAGTCACACAAATTTAATCAAAAGGATAGATGATGACTGATGAATAGACAACCTTAAGAAAAGCTTAACCACTTGAAAGATTATTCACTGAACCACAACACTGTGAAAAGTGCTTTGGAGAAATAATCATATGTCAGCTATTTCAAATTGCTTAGTGATACTTTTCATTTTCTTTTTCCATGCATCATCTTTTCGAGTTCCACATAAGACAGCGGATCAATTCACCCATTCTTTACCCCCTCGATTGCCATCTCCAGTTCTTGTCTGCTCCATTGGAGATAAATATGATGTGTCCTTAACCATGAAATTAATGGTTCTTTCTGATACACTCTGCCTGCCACTTTACTTTCCATGTCATCACCTACAACTCTCCAATCAGATTGCATATTAATTTCTTCTCTAAATAAAACTGTACGTATATCTTCAGTATACCTGCTTCCCTTCTTGCAATGTTCTTTATAGAGCTTAGTGTAAGACAGCTGATCATTCACCAGTTCCTTTTATCTCATTGACTGCCTACTCCAATGATTTCCAACTCTAATAGGAGTTAGATAAGACATGTCCCAGACACTTGAAATCAATTGTTCTTGCTGGATACACCATTGCAGGTTGCAACTTCAATAACTCCCCTTGTTTACCATTATATAGATTCCACCAACAACTTCTATGACCCAACTCCACAATCTCACCAATGTATAATTCTTTTCCAAATCAAATCATGCCTATATATTTTAATATACTTGAATTCCTTCTTGTTATGTCCTTCAAAGGAAGCTTCAAAGCCTTTTGAATGTAATTAATCTGTAAAATTCTACCTCAACAATAATGAAGGGAAGGCTATAACCTACATTCCACTAGTAAGTATTAATCTTTGCTATCAGGAAAGAAGAAGAACAACCAAGTTCTCGGTATGCCAGTGAATGAAGGAGCAATTGCCCGTCCATTGGTCTCTAGGCTGAAGTTAAAGAAGGGCGGGCCATGCATGCCACGATGCACAGAAAGGGGTCCCCCGAAGGATAGATCATAGGAAGATCCCACAATTGGTTCTCCTCCTTTACTGCACCGTAGTCAAAGAGAAAGGATGAGCAAGTGTAGGCTGACCCTATCTAGTATGAGAGGATTGCGCTGGGCTCAGAAATATTTACATCACAATCTAACTCCTGTAGGTATCCCATCTTGAATGAACTGAAACTGGATCTATAGAGAGAATTGTTCACTACTATAATTGCAAATATCATTCCAAGTTCCACAAGGTTTGAGAATGTCAAACAAAGATAAGAGGTTCATCCTCCCATCACTTTGTCCATCACCCTAGGGCCTACACCCTTCCATTTGTCCATCAATCTTCCTACACCCAAGCATACGCATGTACATACATACATCCATATACGCATACAAACGAATATCTTTCAATATATCTCTATACAAAAAATAGCATCTTCTCCATGCTTTTACTTCATCCACCACTTTGAACCCTTGCATTTGTCCACATTCTCACCCCCCCCCCCGGCGGCCACCCCTCAACCACCCAGACATACATGCACGCATCCACTTACCCCACGAAAACACAATATTATTACACCAAGTTCAATAGTAGATGTTTAGAGTTTAGTGGTGGTCACCAATTGCAAGAAATTTAAATGTCATACATCTTATTTTATCTTGTATAAGCACCATTCATCATCCTAAGGCAAGAATATGACTATGATGGCTTTCTTGAAGACATATTTCACGTTGAGATACCATTTAGGCATACTTGACATTGCATCATAAATGAAGAGCTTTGTTGATAGGTTGAAGCCAAGGCCCAAAGCATGATAGGTGGAAGGGTAAGGACCTATCAGAGGATCACCTTACTTTAAATGGAGCCAAAATAACCTCATTTCAACAGAGGTCATGAAGCGGTTGGGCCTACAAACCACACCACACCCACTGCCATACACCATCAGGAGGCTTCACCAAGGATGATCTTTGCGTCAACCAGCAATGTCACCTTCCCTACAGCATCAAGCACTTCACAGATGAGGTATTGTGTGATTTTGCTCCTCTTGAAGTTTGTGATGTATTATTAGGCCAACCATACTTGTGGAAGCGTCATGTTGTATATGAGTCTAGGCCTCGCACTGTTATTATTTCTTTGGGTAATAAGTTAAAAAGGATACAGGAGGTAGCTCCACCTACCGCCATCTCTTTAATCTACGCTAAGCAATGCAGTAAGATCATCTCCCAGACTAGGAAATTTGTTTTCTTTCTAATTCGCTCTCAAAGTAAGGGGAAGATCGTGGCCACATCCATGGCCCCCGAGAAGCGTGCCTCTACGCAGCAGTAGCAAGTGGATAAGGTCATGGAAGAATACCGAGTCATCTTCTCCTCACCCAAAAGGGTACCCTTACAATATCAGGTCAAGCATTCGATCGATCTGACTCCCGGAGCACCTCTATGCAACAGGTCGATATATCGTCGCTCCATTCTAGAAGATGAAGAGATCAAGCGGCAAATCCAGGAGTTGCTGCAAAAAGGGCACATCCGACCAAGTTCCTTGCCTTATGGGAACCTAATTGTACAGAAGAAAGATGGGACTTGGAGGCTCTGCATTGATTATCGGTCACTAAACAACATCATTGTCAGGAACAGGTATACAATCCCACGGATTGATGACCTTCTAGACCAACTCAAGGGGGCCAAGTATTTCAACAAGATCAATCTGAAGTCTGGCTATCAGCAGGTTCCAATAGAGCCCACAGATGCATGGAAGATCGACTTCAAATCCAAAGAAGGCCTTTCTGAATGGTTGGCTATGTCGTCCGAGTTGAGAAATGCCCCTACTACTTTTAAGTTTTATGAGACTAATGGATGACATCTTGCGGCCCTTCACAACCTCATTAGTGGTTGTTTATCTGGATGACATCCTCATCTTCAACGAGAGTTGGGAAGAACACTTGCAACACATTCAACAGGCCTTCAAATCCTGCAGCAGCACAAACTGTGTGACAACTTGGAGAAATGCACCTATGGCATGAGCCAGGTCCAATATCTAGGTTACATCATAGATGAGTGAAGCATGCATGTGGATCCGACTAAGATCCAAGTCATCCAAGATTCACCAGCCCCAACCACTCTAACAGAGCTTCGCAGCTTTTGGGCCTTGCAAATTTTTATCGGAGGTTCGTGTTGGGATTCTCCCATATCATTTGGCCTTTGAGTCAGATTACCAAGGGCGAAGCGAAAGCGAATTTTCCCTGGTCCGAGTCCCAATAGAAGGCGTTCGTTGAGTTGAAGTGCCACCTCTGCTTTGCACCGGTACTCACATTACCAGACCTGCAACAGCCATTTGAAATTGAGATAGACACCTCTGACTATGATATTGGTGCAGTCCTCACCCAACACAGGCATCCAGTGGCCTATCATAGTGAGGCACTTTCTGACACAATTTAGAAGTACCCCACCATTGATAAAAAGATGTACTCCATTGTGCAGGCTTGCCAGAAATGGTCACATTACATTATGGGGAAGGAGACGATCATCCACAAACCGATCATCGACCTCTTTAGTATATACAGACACAAGGGAAGTTGTAGAACGATTGGCCTCAAAAGTGGTCTACATATCTGCAAAAATTCCACTTGAACATTAAATACAAAAAGGGCAACAACAATCATGTTGCAGACTGCCTCAGTCGGCCCCCCAGTGCAACACTGACCACTGTTCTCAACTCTTGAGCCCACGAGACCTCTGGATGGCCGCAACTATACAAAAATGATCTAGAGTTCGCCTCCACATACCAGATGCTAGTAGATGGCAAGCAAGTTCCTGATTTCCACCTCCATGGCGCATTATTATGCCACCTGGACCACCTTTGTGTTCCTTCAAGCGAGCATGCCAAGCTAATTTGGGAGGAGCACCACAGTGGGGTCACAAGACACTTTGGTGTTGAGAAAACTATGGTCGTACTACAGAATTACTTTTATTGGCCAAAACTCTGACAAGATGTAGGGAAATATATCAGAGTCTGCATTGCCTACGCCATCGCCAAGCCAACCATCAAGAAACAAGGCCCGTACAGTCCTCTACCTACTCCTAGCCAACCTTGGGAATTTATCTCCATGGACTATCCCTCTAGCCTCCCTTCTACCAAGCATGGCAATGACTATGTATTTGTGGTTGTGGACAGATTTTCTAAGATGGCTATATTGGCGGCCTACAAGAAAAGTATCACAGCAAAGGACATTGCTGAACTCTTCTTTGAACAAGTGTGTGTACATTTTGGGATAGCACAGACCATTATATTAGATCGGGATAGCAGGTTCCTGAGCACATTCTGGTCAAGCCTCTGGAGACTATTGGACACCAAACTTACCAAGTTCACTGCATTCCATCCACAAACTGATGGCTAGACAGAGGACGTCAAAAGGAGGATAGTGCACATACTCTGCACGTCCAACTCTAAGCATCCACGAACCTGGGATGAGAGCCTTCCCTATGTGCAACACAGTTATAACATTGTTCTCCATAGCTCGATTGATCGCAATCCTTTTCAAGTGGGTCTAGAATTTCAACCATTTTGTTGGATTGATGTTGTCGTGCCTCATGCGACTACAGACAAAATCCACACATGTAGTGTCTGAGACTGATAAAGCAACCAGATTTATTGAATGCATCCAGCACATCCGCCAACAAGTTCACGACATCTTGGAGAAGTCCAATGTCAAGTAAAAGCAACGACATGATCAACATCAAATGCCACACAAGTTTCAGCCTTCAAGTGGGCGACAAAGTTTGGTTGCATTTGGAGAAAGAACGCCTTATCGGAGCGCATCAGAAGCTCAAACCACTCCTATATGGGCCTTACACCATTAACAAGGTTGTTGGAGACAATGCTTTTGAGCTCAGCATTCCCCCATTCTTTGGCCTGCACCTAGCGTTCAATGTGGACCGCCTTCGACCATACTTTCCACCATTACTGGACACATCAGACATTGCAGAAAAACTCACACCAACAAAGTTAAACCCAGACTGCATGGAACGGGCCACAACTAATCGGATCATGGACATACAAATCAAGAACATTCACCGGCAGAAGATCTAATTGTATCGGGTTGTTAAAGCTAGTGAACCCCTGCACCAAGGCAAGTAGCTCACCAAGGACCAAGTTCAGCAGAAGTTTCCCCATCTCATGGAGGCACTCAACGCAATGGGACCATTGCTTCCTAAAGAGGGGAGGACTGATCCAAGTGCATATTGTTGGCCACTTGCCTATTCCACTTGGACACCCACCATTGTTTCTTTTAGTCTTTCAGTTTCCTTAATTGTAGCATAATTACTATCTTTGGCAATTTTTCAGGTCTTGAACTTCTGGAGCCGTTTTGAGGCCCTAAACGTCAATTTTTTGGAAAACAAGCAAACATATGTCTTTGACTTACATTTGCTATCAAAAGTTATAGTCCTCGGATAAATATTTCTAAGGAGGTATCGTGCACATCAAATGGAGATCGTATGCCAAAGTTACGACCCCGAGAAGTTGATGTACCAATTTACCCCAAGGAGGGGCCATAGTTTTAGCACTTCATCTCTTAAGGTTAGGTTTTTGGATGTTTAAAGTTTTCCGTTGTTTCTCAATAATAAATAGGCCTTTAAGCCTCATTGTAACACAATTCAGAGGCATGTAGACACCACATCTCTTCTCAAAAATAATCTACCATCGCCAAAGCTGGTTTATTTCCATTCTATATGTAAGCATATTTCAGTTTTTGATATTGATGAAACGAAGTTTTTATTCCTACTGCATCTCTGTGTTTATGTTTATATCTGTATTTTGTTGCGTTCCTGCATAAGTCCAAACCACTAAGCAAGCTATGGCACCAAAGATTGGCCCATCTACATTATGATGATCTTCCGAAATTGAGGAAATTGGTCTCTGGTATTCCCGATGTTCAAGCCCAACATGATGGAGTATGTCCAGCGTGTGCCAATGGAAAGAAGTCAAGGGGACCATTCCCCTCTAGTGAGAACAAGACAAATGACATTCTCCAACTCATTCATTGCGACATATGTGGTCTAATGCCCGTACATTCTATTGGTGGCCATCTCTATTACATCACCCACATTGATGATTTCTCAAGAAAGATGTGGATATATTATTTGAAGCACAAAGATGAAGCCTTCGAAGTGTTCAAGGAGTTTAAAGCTTTGGTCGAAAATCAAACAAGGAAGAAAATTGAGATATTCAGGTCTGACAACAGTGGAAAGTACATTTCGAATGAGTTCATCGATTTTTGCAAGAAGATATCAAGAAAGAGATGATCGTGCCCTATACTCATGAACAAAATGGAGTAACTGAAAGAAAGAACAAGTCTATTGTAGAAGTCCCTCGTGCCATGCTCCATGACCAAAAGTTGTTGAAGTTCCTTTGGGGAGAAGCAACGAATGTTGCGTATATATTCATAATAGGGTACCTCATCAAGCATTGCACAACAAGTCCCCCGAAGAAGTGTTCACAGGTGTCAAGCCCAATGTTGGCCATCTTTGTATCTTTGGTTGCCCCGTATATTTCCATGTGCCGAATGAGAAAAGAACAAGCTAGAAGCCATGGGAAGAAATTGTCTGTTTGTTAGATATTGTGAAAATTCTAAAGCATTTAAAATATATATTCCAAGTCAAAGGAAGGTTGAAATTCGCAGGGGATGTAACGTTCAATGAAGATGTTTCCCTTGGAAAAGCAAGGGACCTTCCTCCACCTCCTTCTCCTGAGAAAAATAATGATGATATGGATATGATAGATGGTCCTTTCGTGCCTGAATCCGAGACAGACATTGTTGATAATCCCATGGAGCCAATGGACCCCTTAGATCCTCCTCCATGTGATCGTCCAGCTAGGAAGAGGCCACCCTGGTTTCATGACACATTACAGGATGACGAGAGACACGTTCCCGTTCAAATATCATTTAGAGAAAGCAAGAAGCCATGCAAGTACCAGGGATATGTTGCAGCCATGAGCACTATGACTCAAGTCGAACCTCCCAACTTTGAAGAAGTTGTAAAATAACAAGTTTGGAAGGATGCTATGGCTAAGGAATATGAACCAATTATGAATAATGACGTATGGGATGTTGTGCCGAGACCGAAGGGGAAATCTGTAGTGACTTCAAAATGGCTATTCAAGATCAAGCATGGATTTGATGGAAGCATGAGAAATATGAGGCAAGGTTCGTGGCCCGAGGATTCTCCTAGAAAGAGGCTGAAGATTATGACAACATCTTTCCACCTGTGGCTCAATATACAACCATTCATTCAATAGTTGCTCTTGCCACAAGTCAAAGGATGGACCCTTCATTAGATGGACATGAAGACAACACTCCTTCATGGCATGTTATAGGAAGAAGCGTATGTTGAACAACCACAGGGATTTGAAGTAGAGGACTGAAAAACACACGTTTGTAAGTTGAAGAAGACATTGTATGGTTTGATGCAAGCCCACAGAGCATGGTACACCCGCATAGACAGTTATTTGGTGAAGTTGGGATTTACAAGAAGCAATGTCAATCCCAACCTCTACTTCAAAGTAGTACAAGGTATGTCGTTGATTTTGGTTTTATATGTTGGCGATTTATTCTTGATAGGTAGTGAGCCCTTAACGATCAAGTGTAAGAGGGAGTTAGCCTCTGAATTCAAGATGAAGGACCTTGGACTCATGCACTACATTCTAGGCCTTGACATTTGGCAAAGGCTCGGTTAGATTTTCCTTCACAAGGAAAATATGTCGTGAAGTTGTTGGAGAGTTTTGGAATGACAGAATGCAAGTCTCAGCCCACACCAATGGAAATGATTTTCAAAAAGTTATGTGGAGAAGCTGCAAGACCCAATTTGGCGAATGCATCCGAGTATGGACAGTTGATTGCGGCTTTGATATTCTTAGTGAACACCCGTTCAGACATATGCTACGAAGTGAACACGTTGGGTCAATTCATGACCAAGCTCTCCATGCACATTGTGTTGCTACCAAACACATTTTGAGATATTTGCATGGGACAATCACCCTTGGTATGAGATATCCCGCCGAAGATGTTCGATTTCATGGATATACCGACGTTGACTAGGCAAGAAATGTTGTTGACAGGAAGAGTACGTCTGGATGTTGTTTTAGCCTTGGATTTGCCATGATATTTTGGATGAGCAGGAAGCAGAAGTCTGTAGCACTAAGTACTACCAAAGCAAAGTACATTGTTGCTGGCATGGCTAGTTGCGACACAGTTTGGTTGAGGAAGCTCTTTGGAGAGTTGTTTGAGCAAGTCCTGGAAACTACAGTGATATATTGCGACAACAAGAGTGGGATCCGTATAGCAGAGAATTCCATATTTCATGACAAGACCAAGCACATAGAGATCCAATATCATTTCATTCAATACATGGTGCAAAGAGGAGCAGTTAGACTCCATCATATATCGACAGATGAGTAGATTACAGATATTCTCACTAAGGATTTGCGAAACGGTAGTTCTTGGTCTTTAGATAGTAACTTGAACTGGTGGATGTGACCCCTCATGATAAGGTGCACCGTTGATCGAGAACACTGAGTCGACGCTTCCCCCTTGTCTAAGCTCCCAGCGTGAGGAATTGAGATGGAGAGCTCCTAAGGTTGAGTGATCTCTGGACAATAGGGTATCACCCCTTATGTGTTACACATAAGGTTGGACATGTTTCTACCCTATCTTGGTGTATGCAGAGTAAACCTCAGTTGGCATCATACCCACAAGTTGGGCTTGTTGGGATTACCGCTCCCCGTTTGGCCAATGGGTTGAGAGAGTGCTTGAAGGTGTCACCCAAGCTGATTATAATATAGGTGTTATACCACATGACTCTATAGGGTCATTGTTGGGAAGATAGGGAGCAATAGGATGGATGAGACATTGCATTGACATGATGGAATAGTTGCTCCCCTACACAATGACTCCTATTGCTCAACATAGGGTGGAAGATGTTTTCTCCCCCATGAGATGACATGTAGTGAGAGTGTCCCATAGGACTTCCTCATTGTCTTAAGAGGGTGGTAGTTAATGCTCCTAGATTCTTCTTCTTTAGATTCGAGAATGTTTTAGCAGATAGAGTTGAGCAGAGATGGGACATGATATGACGACATGATACATATGATTATTACATGATGCAGTGGGAATTTCTCCCTAGCTAATAAGAGGTGTTGAGAAATCAATGCTAGAAGAGTTAGGGTTGGATTTCTCGTTCTTGATAATTACTTATGAATTATGTTGGTTTCTTTTACTTCTTTGTTATATTATCTTTCATCAAGCAATTAATAAATTATGTGTGTATGAAGATCACTAAAACAAAAGACACAAGATGTAAGCACTTTGCCAAGGAAAAATCCCTATCTACAGGAAAATCCAATCAAAATCTATTCCTTCAATAGTTTTTCTTGACTCTTCAACCTAGACAGACCTGCTCCAACCACCAAGTCGGCCTCCTCCAACAACTTCGACCCATAACTTTGAACTTGAAGCAACAACACTTTGACCCAACAAATGGCAGCAGCAACTTCGATTTGACAAGAAGACTTCGATTTCCTAGCGGAACCCAACGAAAGAGAGAAAGATAGCCCAAAATTTTGATCTTGCCTTCTTCTCCAACTTCGCACTCCTTTTAGCCTTCTTGCCTACTTCGCACTTGTCCAGCTCTTTCTTCTGGATATTGAACTTGTGTGAGAGTGAATGAATGCTCCAAATGAATTTGATCTGCTTGTATATATAGGCTTGAGGTGAAGTCGAATTGCCCTATTTGAGGTTGACTTGATCTCCTTGAGGCCGACTTGGTGTGGAGGTGTCAAATGCCTAATTTGACTCAATAATAAACATTTTTACATGATTCAAATGCCCAAGAAGGGTGTCATACAATGTATAATGACTCTAATGAATCAATATAAATCCTAGGAGTCCACAATGTGGACTTGACTAATAAAAGATGACCCAAGCATGAAACCCATGCTTTAATAAGTCATTGTAATAATAATAATAATAATTCTTTTTCATTATTTTGACAAATACATTACATAATGACTCAAATATATTTATGAAGACCGAACCTAGTTACATTCTTCAACACTCCCTCTTAACTAGGGAGGTATTTATAACAACATATACAAGTAAAAGGAAGATCTCAAAACATATATGATATGAACTATGAAGAATTTAGGCATCGCAATGCCATAGACTAGATTCTTGACCAGGGAATCTATCTGAGGTCCTCCAACAGTTTAGGCACTCATGATGCCATGGACTAGATTCCTGACTAGCGCAATCTATCCGAATTGGACTAAGATGGACTAAAACTTTCAGCCTGTCTAGGTACCATCAGGGTTACTAACCATCAACCCAGGGATCCAAGTATATATCTGAGGTCAGAGCTCCATGACCAACGCCACCCTCCCTACTTCAAGATCTAAACATCAACACAGCGTCAACCAGATGTCCTCCCATGCAATGTGTCTCACACACAAAGCCTCAACAAATCTCTTCCAAACTTTTATCATTATCAACAAGATCAACAATATTAACTAAACCAAGCATGCTTCTAAGATATTCAAACTTCTTATTAAGAAGAGACTTCGTTAGTATATCAGCTACCTGATCGTCTGTTGAGACATATTGTAGCTTCACAATCCCATTTTGCACCAAGTTCCTAATGTAGTGGAACTTATTATTGATATGCTTCGTCATGACATGAAACATGGGATCTTCAGACATCTTGATGCAGCTTTGGTTGTCACAATTGATTGCAATAGGACCCAAAGGCTTCTCAAACAAATCTGTCAAAATATCCCTCTACCATACAGCCTCCTTTCCTACTTCACATGCAGCCACATACTCTGCTTCAGCACTACTCAAAGCAACAAGATCTTGCTTTCTACTAATCCATGAGATCATGACAGATCCCAAACTAAAGCATTCACCTGTAGTGCTTCTTCCATCAGTCTCACTGCCACCCTAATCAGAATTTGTGAAGCAAATGAGCTTAACTTCCTATCTATCATGCTTTATGCAATGATGTATATTGCCACGAAGATATCTTAATATATGCTTGGAAACTATCCAGTGATCATGACGAGGCTCCAAATGAAACTTACGAAGAATGTTCATGGCAAAACATATATCGAGCATAGTATTTATCAGATACATCAAAGAACCCACCAACTTACAATAGGAGGTAGGGTCTACAAGACTTGAGTCAGAGCTCCTCAACTTCTTGAGATTGGTGATCATAGGAGTAGTCCATCATCCCAAATTTCTGCAACAATTTGATGGTATACTTTCCTTGCCCCAAATATATCTCCCCTAGCTTCTGCCTACTTCCAGACCTAGGTAATAGTGCATTAGTCCCAGATCCTTCATCTCAAATTTAGCTGCCAGTATCTTCTTGCATTCTTGTATCCTTTGCTCCACACCTGTAATGAATAGATCATCCACATATAGTAGAACAATGGTTGGCTCATTATCCACGACCTTGACATAGAGATTTGAATCAACAATACTCTTCACGAACCCAATTTTTAGAAGGTATGAATTCATTCTTGCATACCATGCCCTAGGTGCTTGTTTCAAACCATATAGGGCCTTCTTGAGTCTACAAAAGTGAGTATCTTTGTTATTTATTTAAAAAGCCTTCGAGTTGTTCAATGTATACTTCCTCATCAATGGTCCCATTCAGAATTGTTGTCTTTACATCCATCTGATGGATATTCCATCCCAATGTAGCAGTCAATGAAACCAAAGAACTAATGGTAGTATACCTTGCAATGGGTGGAAAGGTTTCTTCATAATCTATGCCTTCCTTTTGAGATAAACCCCTTGCAACAAATCTAGCTTGGTATTTGTCTATACTTCCATCAATAGCGTGCTTGATCTTGTAGATCCATTTGGAGGCGACAACCGATTTGTCACTAGGTCTAGGAATGATTTCCCAAACCCCATTCTTCACAATGGATTGATATTCTTCTTGCATTGCCTTCTTCCATACTTCCTAATGAGTAGCTTCTTCAAATGTAGATGGTTCAGCGTCAATCAGTTTTGTCATATACGTAGCATATCCAGAATATCTTTTCGGCCTTTTACTTTCTCTAAAGGTTCCTTCCGTAGCTCCATGGCCTTCAGCATCTTCAAGAGTAGCTTTCAACCAATTTGGCCCCTTCCTTGTGTTCGATATGGTCACAAGTTGAATAGGCTCACTTGGTCCTTCTTCTTATTCTTGAATTGTAGATGGTTGTTGTTTTGTACTTCTTCTTCTTCTTCAAATATTGGTACATCTTCGTCATCAGAATCAATAGGAATGTCCTTGGATCTTTTGTAGGCATGATTTTCATCAAATATAATGTCCCGACTTACTTCAATATGTCTTCCTTCCTTGATGTAGATTCTATATGCCTTTGAGGAGAGACTATAGCCAACGAAAATCCCTTTGATGCTTGTAGAATCTAACTTCTTTGATTTGTCCTTTAGAATGTGGACATAAGCAAGACACCCAAAGATTCGGAGATGGTCTACACTTGGCTTCTTCCCTATGAATGCTTCCTCTTCTATTTTGAATATATATTGTTGTCATTGTTGCTTCTCCCCATAGAAATTTTGGTAAGTCTTGATCAAGGAGCATTGTTCGTACACCTTCTTCAATTATCCTATTCTTTCTTTTGGCCACTCCATTTTGTTCAAGATAACAAGGAACAATGAGCTCCCTCTTAATTCCTACTTTACAATATGCAATCAATTATTTAGAAGTGTATTCCCCACCATTGTCGGATCTCAAAGTCTTTATTTTCCTTTCGATTAGGGTTTCCACTACAAATCTGAACTCCTTGAATTTTTCATATACTTCATCCTTTTTCTTGAGAAGATAGAGGCATGCCTTTCTAAAGTGATCATTAATGAATGTTACATAGTAAAGATAACCTCCAAGTGATTTGTCAAACATAGGCCCACACACATCAAAATGAATGAGGTCTAATATTTCTTTAGACCTTGTTTCACTATTTGAAAATGGTTTTCTTGTATGTTTACCTAAAGAACATCCCTTGCAAACTCCTTCACAATCTTCATTGTTATTGGGGATGAACTAGTTGATTAAAAGTGGGAATAACCTTGTAGTGTAGATGACCATATCTTCTATCCATGGCTCAATGGGATGGGTTTCCATAACTACTAGGGCTTGAGGAGGTTTTGTAATGACTCTATATAAGCTTCCGTCACGAACTCCAATAACCCTAGCTTTATCAATACTTGAATCTTTTCCCAAACCAAAACCTTTCCATCAACAAAAGCAACTCTATCCCCTTTATCTTCTAAGCAAGAAATTGAAACCAAATTCTTTTTCAAACCTGGAACATATAGTATATTGTTGAGATGTAGTTTAGCTCCATTCTCCAACTTCAAAAATGTTGATCCCAGTACTCTAATAGCATAGCTTTTGTTGTCTTTGAATTCCACTGCATGATAAATGGTTCCTTTGTGTGAAAATTGTGAAAATTAATTTTTAATCTTGGTCGTTGGTGGACCAATAGAGGATTATAAGAAGAAGTCGATGGGTAGATGGAGGACACACTTGTGAGAACCATAGAGACTTTGATTGGAGCGGAAAATTTCCGGATAACAGAAATATATATATAAATACTTTTATTAATAAAATGAATTACAGATATAGATAAGATTACAATTGCGGTTGCCTGGCTTATATACCGCCATAGGCACCTTTTGGGAAAGGGCATGATCTTATGATCGTGCCCTTTCATCTAACTAAACCTAAAATTAACTAATTTTTTACATAACATTGCCTTCCTCTCGAAAGAATGCTTTGTCCTCAAAGCATGCGCAACGACGGATGTTGTTGACAAAATGCTTCATTCTCCCACGAAGCGTCTTCTTCGGTAAGTCTTTCCACTTGATTATATATTCCAAAATGATCAAGGTCGCACACTGTAAAAGTTCTTGGATTAATCTCTCAATTTCCGTTTTTTGGAGATGTGGATATCGGTATGGCTTTTTCATAGGTCGGTCTTGAAATACTTTTCCATGCTTCTTAATTAAATCTTGCATCTCTGGTGACTCTTCTTTGGTCATATTTGCAGATAACATTTCTAATTGATGACATTGTACTGCATAAGTAGGTGCTCTTTTTCGACTCAGCTTCATCATCTGAGATGATAATACAACATGATTTTCTGGTGCTTGGAATCCATGTAGTTTGTACTTCTGACCGCCCCATTTGAATTTTATAAATTGTAATTGATGGTTGGCGGCATAAGTACCTAAAGTTCGTAGCCATTGGATGCCTAAAACTACATCTACTCCTCCTAATGGTACCGTGAAGAACGGAGATTCTAATTTAAAGTCTTGAATCTGCAAATTGACTTTATGTCATTTCCCTACCTTTTCAATCTTCTTACCATTAGCTATCATCACTTTCATGTTTGGCAAGGGAAATGAAAAGATATTGAGTTTCTTGGCCACAATCGCATCTATAAAATTGTGTGTGCTTCCAGAGTCGATGAGAACCACTACGTTGTTCTTCTTTATGTGTCCTTTTAATTTTAAGGTCTGAGGTTGTGATATACCTGTCATGGCTGATAATGACACTTGCGGAGTACTTCCATCATCTAAGTCTGGTGAGAATTCTAGGGCGTCTTCTGTTTCTTCTATGTCATAATCTTCACTGTTTGAATCATTGGTTGCTTCACAATTATATAGGTTCTTTGGCTCTTTTCCTTTAGCACATCTATGTTTGGGGTCCCATTTCTCACCACAACGTTTACATTTACCCTCTTTTATCCTTTGCATTTCCACATTAGATTTTTCATCTTCACGACGATGTGGTAGAACATATCTTGTATTATTTGAGTCCACATACTGGGGTATCCTTCGTCTTGCATAAGCTTTTTCCGCTCTTGACCAAAATATTGGTTCGGATTTCTTTTCCGCTGTTTTTGCTTTTCGTCTTGCTACTTCTATAGATGTAATGTCATGCATCTCAAGTTCTGCTTGTAAATGAGATTTAAGTCCCGAGATGTATGACAGAATTAAACGAGATTCTGATAACCCAGGCACTCGAGTTACTAAGGTCTCCCATTCTTGAGTGTATTCATCCACACTTCCTTTTTGTCGTAATTTGATGAGTTTTGAAAAGAATTCTTCTTCCTTTACACCTTGGAATCTTTTGAAAAATGCATCTTTAAATTTTCTCCAGCTAATGACGTGTGTTGTCTTTTTCCATAACAAATAGCTGCCCCTATCTTCTTGTATGAAGATCTTTACTTTCCTAGAATAAATCTTAATTAGTTTTAGGATATTTCCATAGTTCCATTATTATATAAATAACTCTCTTCTCGAGTTGTTATAGGTTCGAAGTTCGAGATTGATTATTCATTGCTTGTAAAGTCTTGAGTGTTCATGCTACTTTGAACCTGGTTGCACCTTTGAAGGAAGCTTTTGTAGACACTTGATGTACTCGGTCTTTCTGGAACCTTAACACAAAGCAAAGGGTTCTAAATTTGGTTTTACACAGTTTGTGTTATCCTGTAAGTTTTTCTAGTTATCAATCATTATATTTTTCTTCACTTGCTTATGACTTATAGAGATATCTATGTAGGAATAATTGTCTCAATTTATTCCTATAAGCTCCTGAAGTGATCATCTATTAAGAGAATGGATTAATGAACTGTCTGTTTAGCTAATCCCCTCTAATCAATAAATCATCAACATCTTATGTAAGCTTAAGTATACTGCCTTGAACCTTTGGAACGTAGTTTAGAAGGTTTTCCTACTTATGATTATTTTATAATCTAGAAACTGTGATAATCATATTATTTTCTGTCTTCCTCTCACCACTATTTTTGATCTATATCACTGTGTAAGGATTTAAGTAGCCCTTTGCTGAGATATTAATATAACCCAAAGGATTAAGTATTTCAATTCTACATATGTTTTCGTTCATTGGTCTTCCAAAACTAAAACCAAAAACCCCGAAACTATTATTTTAGATTGTCTAGCATTGGTAGCTGACCTACTATTATCTCAGAGGTACAACATCAGACTGGCGCCATTGCCGGGGATTCGAATTTCATTTAAGTTTCCCTTAGGACAACGATATTCATTCATTCTTTTCCTTTAAGGTGATTAAAGGTTTAGAAAGGTCAAAATCATTCACCTAGGCGACTCCACACTCCCAAGCTAGCACCTTTTAAACATACCAGATCTCGTTCAGAAGTTGACATAGTTAGTCCTCTGTTAGATCCTGAAAGGCTTCTGAAAAAAGCCAGTTCTAAAAGGGGACACCAACCATCTTCTTCTTTCTCTTCAGTCCTACAGTTTGAAGAATTAGAATCATTTGACCCCTATAGTAATATTCCATCTGATCCTGATTACTCCCATTTATCACCTAGGGTTGCTGAGCGTCTAAATAAAGGAGTTGATTTTAAGTCAGCCTACCTTATTCATTCATTAGAATCTCATCCAATACCCACATTACCACCAGGATCACCTAAAATTGAATCTGATTTGGGTGTTAATCTCCCAGAATATAAATCCACAGATTTCATATCCCCTACCACCTATCATTTTCCTTCCATTTTTGACTGACCTAAAGCTTCTTCTTCTAAACAATCTGAGGAGACTTTCTCTATATATTCCAATCCTCTCTTTGAAACAAAAGAAGGTACCCCTTTACAGTTCCCAAAGTTAGTTCTTAGGACTCCTTTGAAGTCTTTCAGGAGATCCCCTCCTCCTTCACCTCCAACTAGTTCATCAACCCCTAAATCACCATCTCCTTCCTCTACATCCACAAAAACACTTCATACTCCACCTGGACAACCTCATACACCTCAAGCACTTCATACACCACATGCTGTCATGGCTTTCCGACCTATTGTACAGGCTAGATATGCTGCCTTAGTCTTACCTAATAACCTTGATGCATTCCCAACTGGATACTTAAAATACCTTCCCAAGTACAATGGAGAAACTAGTCCCTCAGCTAAGGACCATCTTCAAGCTTTCCTAGACTTTGCAGACAACATGAATATTGAACAAGAAAACGTTTATATGAGATTGTTTGTACAGTCACTTGAAGGAAATGTGAGGATTTGGTTTAGGCAGTTACAAGCAGCTTCCATTAGAAATTGGGAAGAGCTTATAACCATATTTAAAAATCAATGGGGTGTGAAAAGGATCCTCTTTACTTCCTCACAAAATTTGAAGAACTTAAAAGGAACTTGGGTGAACCAGTATCAGATTTTATCAAAAGATTTAATAAACTCTATCACAAAATGCTTGCTGATTGTAAGCCCCCAGTAGCAGCAACTAAGTCTAGATTTTCTAAAGCTTTTGATGATGACTTTGCTGTTATGCTACGAGAGAGAACTTCAAGAACTCTTGAAGATATGCAAACAAATGCTATAGAAGTAGGAGCAAATATGGCAGCCTCAATTTCTTTAAAACTTAAGGAAGAAAAGGCCCAAAGAAAACTCAAATCTGTTCAAGAAGCCTCTAGTTCCTCTAAGACTAAATCAAATGACTCAAAAATAGATGAAATAACATCTCTTCTTAGAAACCTATCAAATAGGATTTCAAAGATTGAGACCCAACCTAGGACAATACAACAAATAATTACTAGACCTCAAAACCAAAATCAAGGTCAGTATAAAAGAAATCCACCACTACAAATTCTTCAGAAACCTAGCAATGAACAACAGGTTCCTACTCCTCTACTGATAGATGACCAACAACTTGATGATAATACTGTGACAACTACTGAAGATATTAATAGTATGGATTCTTCTTCCAATCAAACAACCATCATTCCTCTCTCACAACAAAATCAGGTTCAAGAAGATTAGGAAGCTTCACAAGTCTCTAAATATCATGCTTTCTTTGAATTTTTAATTGCAGAGTTAAACAAGAGATATGATCTTAGGCCTAGGCTTGGTCCTGGGAGACCTCCAAAGGAAACTCCAATAATTGAACCATGTACCAAAACCGCTGAAGCTCAAACAACTCTTATTTAGCCCTTAGATCAGTCAATTGATACTACCCAAATTGGCAAAAACATTTTGACTACATTTAATGTTGAAAAAGAATTAGAGAGGGTTAAGATCCTAATTCCACTGTCGAAATTTTCTAAAAACCTTGGTTACAAAAGCCAATTCACAAAATGGATACAAAATACCTCGGTTGACGCTGAAGGTGATGTCATAAGTCTGTAAGATGAAAAACCAGCAGTAGTTTTTGGCCCTAGTTTAGACATGATAGATGAGATAGTGCCTCCTTTCTATGTAACTCTTGAAACAAATGATTCAATGTTGTATAATTGTATGCTTGATTCAGGAGCATCACACAACCTTATGCCAAAATCTATCATGGACCATTTGAAACTCGACATAACTAAATCCTACCATAACCTATACACCTTTGATTCTAAAATGGTGCCCTATTTAGGATTGATCAAGGATCTAGTGGTTACCCTTGCCCCAATTCTAGTGAAAAGTGTAGTACTTGATATTGTTGTCACAAATATCCCTCCCAAGTTTGGAATGCTCCTTTCTAGGTCTTACTGTGCCAAATTAGGGGGAACTCTATAGATGGATATGTCATATGCTACTATTCCTGTTTATGGAGGAGAGCAATTAAGATTATATAGAGAGGTAAGATTTGTACACACTGTTTGTAAGACTAACCAGCCAAGGAACCATCCAATTTCTGCAATCGATCAAGAATTTGGTTGTTTTCAACTCACTTCAAACCAACATAAAACTCAAGTCAAATTGAAGAGGCAGTTGAAAGTCCTGAACCAAAACAAACTGATATTTGGAAACTGTTCTTTGATGGCTCTTGCACGAAAGATGGGGCAGGAGCTGGAGTAGTTTTAATTTCATCTGAAAAAAGAAAATGAGCTGGAGTAGTTTTAATTTCACCTGAAAAAGAAAATATAACCCAATCATGTAAATTAGACTTCGAAGTTACAAATAATGTGGCTGAATATGAAGCTTTCCTTTTAGGATTGCAATTAGCCAAAAGTTTAAAAGTTCAAAACTTAAGTGTCTTCACTGATTCATAACTTCTTGTTCAGCAAGTAAGAAATGCTTGCCAGACCAAGCACCCTAGACTTAGGTCCTACCGAAATGAAGTATGGGATTCAGTTGAAAACTTCTTTGATGCTTTTAATTTGACTCATATTCCCAAAGATCAGAATATTCATGCAGATGCCTTAGTTGTCTCTGCTAGCTCTTTTAAAATTCCTGATCATACTGATGTACTCTATCGGATACAAGTCAAATATAGGCCATCTATCCCAGATAGTCTGAAACATTGGCAAATATTTGAAGATGATGAACATTTGAAATCATTTCTGTAAGTAATAGATGATTTTTCATTTCTACAAATTGATGAAGATAGAACTGAAATAAATGAAAATGTAGATGGAAATGATACTTCAGATTTTAAAACCCAAATTGCTAATCATGACATTATTCAATTATCTAACAATTTTATTCCAAAAGGACTTATTCCTTTAGAAAAATTGTTTGATCAAAATGATGTCCTCCTAAACCCTCAGTCAATTTCTTCAGAAGATGACATAGAAGAGATTAACATTAGAACTGATGAAGATATCAAAAACATCAAATTATGTGCATCTCTAGACCCTGAGATCAAAGTTCATTATCTTAAGTTACTACAAAATTATAAGGATGTTTTTGCTTGGACTTATGCTGATCTAAAGACCTATGATACTTCATTAATACAACATAAGATTCCTTTGAAGCTAGAAGCAAAACCTTATCAACAGAAACTTAGAAGGATAAATCCAGCCCTTCTACCAACTATAGAAAGGGAGATTAAGAAAATGCTAGATGCTCAGATCATCCTCCCTCTTAGATATTCTAATAGGGTTGCAAATCTGGTTCCTGTTAGAAAGAAAAATGGAGAAATAAGACTGTGTGGATTTTAGAAATTTGAACAAAGCATCATTAAAAGATAATTATCCTTTGCCCAAAATGGATCAGTTACTTCAAATGGTTTCAGGAGTGCAAAGACTTTCTATGCTTGATGGTTTTTTAGGTTACAATCAGGTGAATGTTGATACAACAGACAGAGAGAAGATGACCTTTACTATACCCTGGGGTACATTCATGTACGCTAGGATGCCATTTGGCTTAACCAATGCTGGAGCAACATTTTGGAGAGCTATGGACATAGCTTTTATGGGTCAGGTAAATAAATTTGTGGTTATTTATCTTGATGACATAACTGTTTTTTCTAAATTTGATCAGAAACATCTAAAGCACTTGATGAAGGTTTTTGACAGGTGTAGAAAATTTGGAATATCTTTAAACCCTAAGAAGTCCTTGTTTGCTGTCAAAGAAGGAAAACTGTTGGGCCATATAATTTCAAAGGAGGGAGTAGTAATTGACCCCAAACAAGTATCTGCCATTGAAACATTAACCTTACCTAGAAACAAGAAGGAGATTCAAGCTTTTCTAGGCAAGATTAATTTTCTAAGGAGGTTTATTCCGAATTATGCAGAGATTGTAAAAGATATAACTGACATGCTCCGAAAGGACCATGAAATCAAATGGACTCCCTCTTCTAGGCATACATCTGAACAAATAAAAAGGGCTATCTCTGAAGCTCCCACCTTAGCCAGCCATGATTATACTAAGCCATTTAGTATTTTCTGTTTTGCCTCTGAAACAACCCTTGCTGTTGTTCTATTACAGAAAAATGAAGATTCCCATGACCAACCCATAGCCTTTTTCAGCGAGGTTATGAGAGATGCTGAGCTTAAGTATGACATCATTGAGAAGCAAGCCTATGCCCTCATTTAAGCCCTGAAATCATTCAGAATGTATGTCTTACATTCACCTATTACTACTTATGTTCCTAATAGTGCTGTGAAAATTGTCCTAACCCAACCAGACACTGATGGGAAAAGAGGTAGATGGATCACTCAAATTCTGGAGTTTGATCTAACTATCAAGACTACCAAGCTAGTAAAAGGTCAAGGATTAGCCAAGCTTCTAACTGAATCCAACTACAAAGTACTTGGAATCAATTCTGTTTTAGAAATACAAGGGAAGAATCCATAAGAACCTCCTCTCCTTGCACAAGGGAAGAATTCACAAGAACCTTCCCTTCATCCTAAAAGGGAGAATCCACAAGAACCTCTACCTTCAGAGTAGATTAGTCCTATATACATTGATGAAAAATTCTTGTTGTCAAACTGGTATCAAGATATTGTAAATTTCCTGATCCATTTTGAGTGTCCAGCATCATTCTCCAAAATCCAGTGTAAAACCCTTAAGTTAAAATTAGTCAAGTACTGCATGATAAATGCAAATTTATACTGGAAAGATCCACTGAATATTTTGTTATTATGTTTAACAGAATCAGAAATTGAAGGAATTATTGATCAGTTTCATACAAGATTTTGTGGGGGACATTATGCTTGGAGAGCAACAACATACAAGATTCTGAGGGGAGGATTTTATTGGCCCACATTGTTCTTACAAGTAGGGGCAAAGGTTAGAGGTTGTGTTCCTTGTCAAATGTTTGCTGGTAAACAAAAATTAGTAGCTCTTCCACTCGCTCCATCAATAGTTTCAACACCTTTTTCTCAATGGGGATTAGATTTTGTTGAAGAGATTCACCCCACTTCAAGTAATCAACATAGATGGATCCTCACTGCAATAGACTACTTTATAAAATGGGTGGAAGCAATTCCAGTCATAAATGCTACTGATTCAGTAGTAATTAAGTTTATTGAGGAGAATATCTTATCTAGATTTGGTTGCCCAACTCAAATTGTCATTGATAATGCAACAACTTTTTCTAGTGTTAAAATGATTGACTTTTGCTAGAAATATCAGATTCTCTTACATCATTCAACTCCATAAGGTAATGGCCTTGCAGAGTCATCAAACAAAAGTCTGGTAAAGGTAATAAAAAAGACTCTAGCTGATCATAAGAAGAGCTGGGATTCACATTTGATTTATGCAGTATGGGCAAACAGAATTACTCCAAAGAGATCAACTGGCAAATCTCCATTTCAATTAGTCGATGGGAAAGATGCAATTTTCCCTACCAATTTGACTTTCCCTGCTTTAAAATTCCTGCAGGATTCAACAGATGAACCTGATGATTTTTCAAGAGAATAAATCAGATTATTGAACTTAATGAAAATAGAGATGAAGTTCAATACAAATTGATGAAATATCAGAATAAAATGAAGACCCTATTTGAGAGAAGAGCCGGGGAGAGGGACTTTAAGGAAGGTGATCTAGTTCTAAGATGGGATGCCAGGAGAGAAGAGAAAGGAAAGCATGGCAAATTTGACAATCTATGGTTTGGACCTTTAGCAATTGCTGAAGTGAAGGGTAAGAACACTTTTGTGCTGCAGAATCTTGAGGGGCTATATTCCACTTATCCTGTAAATGGAAGGTTCTCAAACATTATATTCAGTACTAAGAAGTTGAAATAGTTTTCTTTTACTTTTCAAGATGTCAGTGTGATTTTCTTTACAGCAAGGTCCCCATAGCCCGAGGAGAAGGCACATGGATCTGCAGGTTCTCTGCATTCTACAGGAGAAAGCAGTCCCTAGATCGAGCCAATGATGTAGCATTTTTTGGTTTTGATAAGATAGAATAAATTAGTCAAAAAATACATAAAAATATTTTGAAAAAATGTTAAGTTAGGAATATTGAATAAATGTTTAAAAAAAAATAAAAAAATTCTTGATGATGATGTCCATATCAAAGAAAATGTTAGGTTAGATGTCCTAAAAAATCAAGACAAAAAGAAAATGTTAGGTTAGAAAGAAAAGAAAACAAATAAAATCTGAAAGTGATCAAGTCTAAATGCCACTACTATTGTTTCTGCAAAATAATGGTTGTGTGCAGCGTGTCATAAATGCCACAACCCATGACAGTCAAACTGTTTAATCTTGCTTGCTTCATGGTTTAAATTTGATGTTATAGTTAGACAAAAAAGATCTGGCCAAACAGTTTGATCTTGGCAGATCAGTAGTTAGGTAGAGAATAATAAGGTGCTCATCAGTTTAATCTGAGCCCTTGGATGTTATAAGGTTAGAATTAGATAGTTTATTTTTGTAAAATAAAAGGAAGGGAAAAGGGTTTGCTAGCTTAAATGCCCCCATTAAGTGAAGAAAAAATGATAGGATAAGCAAAGGGTAAGTAGAGAAAAGTTGCAGAAGTATGATGACTGATTGGACAAAATGTACATTTATCATGTTTTACCATATGTTTCTATGTCCGTGATGCAATTACACAAAACAAATGAAGGTCTACAAGATCAATTAATTAACATTCCTCATCCTCATTCATCCCTATGTTTACTAATCTCCCTTTCCACCTTCATACAGTTCATATTCATTCATTTTTCATAAAAACCCCTTTTCCTAAGGTTAAAATTATTTTTGCCTAGGAAAAGTAAAAAACCCATGCTAAATCCATTTTTTCCCAAAAACGCACAAAAAGTTGTTTAGCCTAAGTATTGATATATATATGTGAAAGCAAATAAAAAGCATCATACTTAGTCTTTTTCCCATTCCCGCTCATATTTCATATTAACACTAACTTAAAGTATTAAACCCCTAAAAGTCCCTTTTCCGGTATATATTAAATCCCTTTATTTAAATAACCCGAAACCATTAGTTTTATTATAAAAACTATATATTTAATAAAACATCGCAATGGCGGATCGCAAGCTTTTTAACGTGCATCCACTCTCCCCACATTGCGATATGTGATTGCGATGGGCTCGGACCCGAGACAAATATATACCAGAGTTCAATGCCATTCGCATCCGCCTCCATCGCAAGTCCCAACTATAACATATACCCTCCGCATTGCGATGTGCGATGCGCGACGGACCCAACGCAATATATATCATGACTCAATGCCATTTCGCATCCGCCTCCATCGTAAGTCCCTGCCACCATTGCGATCTCCGATACACGATGGGAACCTGGATCCGATATCATTTATCTGCCCGAATTTATAAAATTTCAAGTCTGCCATACCATGTTTTGCGAATGATTTCTTTGTTAAATCATTTTTATGAATTAAACAAAGAACCCCGCTAATCTCAGTTTTAACCCATAAATAAAGTCATTGCTGCCATAATAAACCGTTGGGCCCCTCTATTGCTCTTTCCTTTTCCCTCCATGCTGCTCTTTCGCTTCACCACCATTTGATCAAATCCATTCAAATCCACGATCCTCAGTGATTTCGGGTTGGCTCTTTGTCCGAGTATTACTCGCCTGAAAAGCGGTATTCCATTGACTTCCCTTTGCTACGTGTCAGGCTCACACTATTTCGGGTGACCCCTCCCAAAACTGCTCGTGCCTCATAAAGCGGTGCGAAGAAAACCAAAACCACTTCCCGCATAACGACAAAATGACTACTGTTCACTTTGCCCCATATTTCAAAAAGAAAGTCGTTTTTCAGTTTAAATGCAAAAATCACCATTTTGGCCTTGTTTCACCTATTTTCATAGTAAAACCTCCATAAGCCTCTGCAACCATTAAAGCCATTGTTTTACCTTTCGATATGCTTTAGACTACTTCCAATATCTTCTCAATCTCAATAAAACCATTGATGTCCTCCTCTGTCACCTATGATTTCTTAACAATTTCTGTGTTTTGCAGGTAAAAACCCCTATTCCAGGCTTACAAAGAAAAATCCTGCATACAGTTTGAAGACAAATCTAAAAGGATTTACTGTTGAAAAACATAATAAAAAGCTTGAAATGCACAGTAAAGGTAAAAAGGAAACAACAAAAGTTACTTAGCAAGGTCAAAGGACATTCACAGAGTTTAAAGAGAATAAGATGAAAGATCAAATGAAGGAATTAACCAGCCTAAAGGATATAAACAATCAAGCAGCGTAAAGGGGCAGAATATCAAACAACAAAGCCAACACAACCTGAATAAAAGGGACAACAAGAAGAAGTTTGATAGCTGCCCCTATCTTCTTGTATGAAGATCTTTCCTTTCCTAGAATAAATCTTAATCAGTTTTAGGATATTTCCTTAGTTCCATTATTGTATAAATAACTCTCTTCTCGAGTTGTTATAGGTTCGAAGTTCGAGATTGATTATTCATTGCTTGTAAAGTCTTGACTGTTCATGCTACTTTGAACCTAATTGCACCTTTGAAGGAAGCTTTTGTAGACACTTGATGTACTTAGTCTTTCTGGAACCTTAATACAAAGCAGAGGATTTTGAATTTGGTTTTACACAGTTTGTATTATCCTGTAAGTTTTTCTAGTTATCAATCATTACGTTTTTCTTCATATGCTTATGACTTATAGAGATATCTAGGTAGGAATAATTGTGTCTCAATTTATTCCTATAAGCTCCTGAAGTGATCATCTATTAAGAGAATGGATTAATGAACTGTTTGTTTAGCTAATCCCCTCTAATCAATAAATTATCAACATCTTATGTAAGTTTAAGTATATTGCCTTGAACCTTTGGAACGTAGTTTAGAAGGTTTTCCTAATTATGATTGTTCTGTTTTACAGTCTGGAAACTGTGATAATCATATTATTTTCTGTCTTCTTCCCACCACTATTTTTGATCTATATCACTGTGTAAAGCTTTATAGCAGCCCTTTGCTGAGATATTAATATAACCCAAAGGATTAAGTATTTCAATTCTATATCTGTCTTCATTCTTTGGTCTTCCAAAACTAAAACCAAAAACCCCAAAACAATTATTTTAGATGCTCTGGCATTGGTTGCTGAGCTACTACTATCTCAGAGGCACAACAATTGTAACAGTGCAAGGCCTTGACTAACAACTCCATCTCAGGGTTGCGGGAGAGCGCCCCTCGACCCCCTCACGATCCCCTTCCCAATCCGCGCTCTGGTCGGGAGCGTGCTCCTGAACAAAAAAAGTTGCTCCGTGGTTTTTTTGGGAGCAAAGTTGGGAGCATTGCTCCTACTGCTCTGGGAGCGAATTTTCCAACTGGGGAGCAATCGGGGAGCAATCGCTCCCGACCGCTTCTCGATCAGAAAATTCACTCCTGATTGGTGGAAAGCGATGCCCGCCCGATCGAGATGGAGGCGACGATGACTTAGGAGAGGGGGAAAGAGTGGGAAAAAAGGAGAGAGGGAAGGGGGAAGGGAATAAATAGACCCTCTCCCCTCCCATGATTCACTTCATCCCATTGAGAGAGCAAGAGAGTTTAGACAAAGTTTGAAGCAAGGAGAGGAGCTTGGAGGAGTTTGAAGAGCTTGCAAGGGGATATTGGAGCTTGGGATTGGAGGCCAAAGAGGTAGGATCTACACTCTAATCTGGGATTCTTTTTATGTTCATTGCTAAATAAATAAAAATTCTCTATTTCCCATTCTGATTCCCATTCTTTTTTTTTTGCGTATTCAAAACTTCAAATTTCGAACATCATGGTTATATGGCTTGGCTTTTTCTTCTTCTTGTTCCTTTTTTGGTTATTATGGTGTTGGAGAGTAGAGAAAGGAGGGTTGAAGATGAAGAAGAGAATGAAGTGGTGGTTTATAGTGGATTTGATGAAAACCCCAGAGAGGAGTACCTTGGTGAGGAGGAAGAGAGTGAACATGATTCAACCCAAAAAACTAAACAAGACCAAACCCCATTATGGAAATATGTTACTCGGCCTGAAGCACGGAAAGGGGGTAGAACCACTAAATTTCACTGCCCCCATTGCAACAATAATTACACAGTTCATACACTCGTGCCAGAAGGCACCTCTATGGGAAAAGGCATTGGGATGGAGATAAACAAATAGGAATCAAAACTTGTGCAAGTGTGTCAACAATAGATAGAGCCAAATACATAAGGAAAGAGTAGGAAGCCTAATACAAATCTAAAAAATCAAAGCATTTCTTTGAACCAAGCTCACAATCACATGCACAAAGAACTCCTTCAACATCCTCCCATGGCAGTGGATATGGAGGCATAGGATCACCAAACATCTCTTTAAGACGTAGAACCATATCATATTTCCTTGATGAAGAGTGTAGGAATGATGTGGATTCAAAAGTTTACTAGTTTCGCTATGCATGTGGGATACCATTCAATGTTCTTCACTCACTTTATTGGCATGAAATGGTTTCTGCCATAAATGATGCCCCTAAAGGATACAAGGCTAGAACCATTGGACTTGATGATGAAAAAGCAAAAATATCACATTCTTTGAGTAGAATGACAAATTCTTGGACTGAGCATGGGGTGTCCATTGTATTTGATGGATGGACAAATGTAAAAGGCAAGCCATTGATAAGTATTCTTGCTGTGTCTATTAGTGGTGCCATCTTTCTTTCAGCATATGATTACTTAGACAAGTTCAAGACCGACATCAACATTGCATAACCACTACTTGAAACAATTGAATGTATTGGGCCATACAATGTCATCCGAGTCATCACTGATAATGCCGCTAATTGTAAGGCAACAGGAGCAATTATTGAGGATAAATACCCCAACATATTTTGGTCTGGGTGTTTGGTTCACACAATGAACCTTTTGATGCATGATATTATTAAGAACAAAAACCAACAATAAAAATGGATTAGTGATTTATACAAGAGAGGCAAACAAATGATAAAATTTATTACAAATCATAGAAATACCCATGGGATTTTCCGTAGTCACTCAAGATTGGAGCTGTTGAAGATTGTGAAGACTAGATTTGCTAGCTATTACCTCACCTTCAGGCGCCTTTTGAAGGTAAGAGAGTCATTGGCTAGCATGGTATCAAGTCCACACTGGCAGGTATTAAAGGACATGGCTACAAACGCAATTAACAAACAAGGTTTTGAACCAGTGGAGGAGACTGCTCTTGATGGTCTGGTTTGGGCAAGTGTGAAACAAGTATTGGAATTCACCAAGCCCATTTATAACATGATTCATTTTGTAGATACAGATAAACCAGTGATTGGGGAGGTGTATGAGCAGATGGATACCATGTTGGGGCAAATAAAAGATATTGTTCAAAAAGATGATCCCAACTTGTATACACTGATTCACAATTGTGTGTGTACACGGTAGAATAAACTTAATGTTCCACTACATGCCTTGGTGTATATCCTTATGCCAAAATACTACTCTCCATATTGGTTGGGCCAACTTGCACCTGGGGGTGGGGTTAGGGTCAAACCCCATACGGATCCAGAGGTATCTATAGGATATATGCAAGCATTAGACAAGTTTGTATCTGACAAAGAGGAGTGTGCTAATCTGCGTTTTGAATTAGGCAGATACTTCAGTTGCACTGATTTGTTTGGTTCTTTACATGGAATGGAAGATACAACCAAATTTGATGCTCTCACATGGTGGGAAGCATATGGCAGCATGAGAATTTTGCCAAAATTGACAAAAAAAGTTCTCTCATGGGTTGTAAATACTTCTTTTGCAGAGAGGTGTTGTAGCATCTACAACTTCATACATAATGTGAGAAGAAACAAACTCAATGAAAACCGGGCAGAAAGCTGGGTTTATGTGCATTACAACTTGAGGTTGTTGAGCCATTATTGTGATCGGGCTTATGAGGAGCCAACATATAAAATTTGGGAAAAACCACCCAGAGGACGATAATTTGGAGGATGGCACTATACATCTTGAAGAATTGGAAGTAGAACTTATGAGAGATAAAGGTGAAGCAACAACAACCCTGTCACCCCACCATCCAATAGCAGTGCCAGTGCTCGAGTTCCAAGTTTTGTTCCTTTGCTGCCGTCACCTCCATGTATATCCTCACGTGGAGGCATATGGCTTCTAGTTCTCGTCGTGCGACTGTGTGGGAGGAGATTCCTAGAAGACGAAATTAGACATTCCTCGTGGCGGCAAGACGACGCTGTAGATAATAGATTTACTTGCCTTTTCTAGTTTCTAGTAGTTTTGATAACTGTTGACTCTTTCATATTTATTATGATATTCTCTGTAAACAATATATGACAATTTAAGTTTGAAGTTGGCAATTATAACTCATTGGTAATGAATTATGAATATGATGTTTCTTGAAAGTTGAAAGTTGTTTCATTTCATTTCGTTTCATGTTAGATATTCTTTGTTGTGATGGTTATAGTTAGTTTACATGTACAACTTTGGTGATCAATTATGATAAATGTTATATATTGAATTTTGAAAGCTTGAAACTTTAAGATTGATGAATCAGGAGACTCAATATGTTGTATGTTACTAACTTGTGGACGTGGTTGATGAAGATTATAACTTCTAGATGATTGTTGTTATACGGTTCAATCTATGTTTTTTATGCTTTTTATATCTAATTCATCATTCTACATGCTTTTGTTGATATTATATGCATCAATATATATATATATATATATATAACACTCTCGGAATCAAGTCATTTGGATTATATTCAGATTTCAAAAATGGAGCTAAGGTTCCTTAGCACAAAGAGCTTCTTGGTTTCCACCGCCCACCTCGACTCCTTGGAGGGCTCGAAGGGAAGACCTGTAGACCCCCACTCATGGCGGCAAGAACTGGGATGGGACATTGCGGCCGACTCTCCCTCTGGCTACCTCATAGAATGCCCCTCCAGCGCTTTCTGGTCCATCTGCACACCGACCCAGCAAACCATGGTTGCCAGGCAACAGAGGCAGCAAATCTTTTTCGTCAAGTTTCGAACACAGGAAGTATACTCTGCTGGGAGTTTTCTCTGTGAATCTTCCGTCTATCTAGCTTGGGGTTCATTTTCCCTCGACAGGTTGCGAGGTGCGTTTTGGAAAGCCCAAGGAGGACCCTGGACGCGGAAGATGAACACCAATAGATCACTCCCCCTGTCCTCGAGGTCCAGAGACTAGGATGTTGTCTCCTACACCCTCCAAGCGATCCTCGCTCCTATGAACACAGTTTCGGCAGGTGGCCACTCCACGCACCGCCCAGGGATCTCGGCTTACTCGCGAGCTGCTAAGGCCATCACACTTTGTCCAGACCGCACTCTGGAGATGAACCCCCCCCCCCCCCACCCGCAGCTTAGACACCTAGCCTCTAAAGGGGAAGTTGCCTCCTTGCTCCAAAAGACACAGATGGCTTATGTGAACCAGGGAAGCCCAAACTACTTTCAATTTTTTTTTAAAACTCCTGTAGGGGCCTCTAGTTTTCTCTACGTCTATAACACAGACAAAGTTCTTGATCTGAAGCAAAGCATCATGGGGAAATACAGATACCCTGGCCACTCACAGATCATGATGTTAGAAGGAAAAATTCTACAGGATCACCATGCCCTGAAGGAGTATCAAATACGGGCTAACTCCATCGTTATTCTTAACCTGAGATTGCGCTAGGGGGCTACAACCAAGGGCAGAACTTGGCTAGGAGGAGGCACACAGGCAGGATCAAGTTCAAAACAGAAGCAAGCACATGAGGCTCTATCTTTCAATAACATCCTACAGGGGAAAAAGACAGCCCTTGAACCATCCAAACAGACAAGAAATGCGCCCAATTCCTATATAGTGGAGCAGCTAAACCACAACCCAGAATTAAACATTGATATGCCAGAATTTGATGAGAAATGTGCCTCCTTTGAATCTCTAGCTATTATTTATCATTTTAACTGCTACTTGCCCAAACTAGTAGAGCTCTTCCACTAGATCTTAACAAATTGGTCTTTAGAATGCGACATCTACCTCTGCTCCAAAGGTTTCTTTGTAGTTAAATTTCCATCCGCAGAAGCTAGAGACAAAATTCTTTAGGAAGGACCATGGTTCTGGGGTTCAACAGGCTTGTTCACCACTCCCTGGTTCCTGGAATTCGACGCAAACACCATGGTCGTCTCTAGGATGCCAGTTTGGGTCCGAATACACAATCTCCCTATTCATTTCTGGGTGGACAGAGTTTTGGCTCGTATTGGCAACAGCCTAGGACAGTTTATAAAAAAGGACTCCCAAAGAATAGAAGAAAGGATTTTCACCTATGCACAAATATGTGTTGAGGTTGACCTCAGCAAAGGCCTTCCGGACAACATCCGTTTAATCCACAGAGTTTGGACTACGAGAACACAGCGTTCAAATGTAGGAATTGTAGACAAACAGGGCATTTACACAACTTGTGCCCAGACACCAAAAAGGATACCAGAAGGAAAAAGAACCAAGGGAAAAAACCCAAAGGATGGCAATACCCCCCACCTGAACTGAAGAGGAGGATGAAGCCCGGAGAAACCCTTCCCACAAGAGGAAATTTAGATTCCAATGGAAGTTGATTCACAAGGAGGATCTCTACAAGTTAGATTAGTTGCAAAGAACCACAGGGTACAGGCCGACTTGCACCCCGATGAGGGGGACATCAGTGGGATCAAGCACCTCTATACATCAGATACCTCTGACTCTGACAAGGACAACGGCAATATGGATGTAGGTCTCTATTTAGCACTGGTCTCTGCGTCGCCATCCCAAGGGGAATGGCGCAAGGTTGAAAAAAAAAGGGGCAAAAAGCATAGCTTCCCCCACCATGTACATTATTTTCTTCTTTTCTGCTTGTATTTGCTTAACATCTGGTCACTGACTTGATGTTATTGCTTCTAGCCAATACAACATGTAATTTTGTTAATTTATTAATCAAAATTATGCTTTTTCCTTGGAAAAAAAACACTCTTGAAATCGCTCCCAAACCGGGAGCTTCTGAAAATGTCGCTCCCGCTCCCACTCCCTGTTTTCGCTCTCACTCCCAAGTAACCTTGCATAAAACAACACATTTGGAGCAATATAGTCCATCTAGTTACAATTCTAACTAACATCGCTTCAAATAACCTAAAGTTCAATAATGGATGAAATCCCAAAATGTGTATATTTTGTGCTTTGACAAGGCATCAAAATGAAATATTGAGGCAGTGGATGTGGGAGGGGTTTTCACTAACCCTGAGGGAACTATGAAGTTAACCTATGCATGGAATTTAGGCCTTGCCTTCAATATTTAGGCCAAATCTTATGTTGTCCCATAGGAAAAATGATATAGCCAACACCATAAACATTCAAAAAGAAATATTTATGTTTTAAAAGTACCATCAACCATATACAAGAAAGCACTTCTCAAGACTCTAAATTAGGTTCAATCTTCAAACAAACTCTATATGTATTGATTCATATACCCACTATTAAATACTATCATGTGTTAAAGAGGCAACAATGTGCAAGCATATTGTGTTGCCAACAAACAAATCGCAAGGAAAAGAAAGTGAAATTATTATTAGCTCCAAGTTATATTACCAATCAATATAATAATGTTCCACACCATGTTCATTACGCATTTAACTGATAAGCATGTGGCTCACATTCAAGTTTATTGAAATAAGTAATTAACACAAGTACTCTTGTATTACTTTATGGCATACTTCACCCTCCAATTTATGCCATTTCCATAAATAAAAAATTAGTCTCATGGTGGGATTTTTCTTTAAGTGATGGATCTCTCCATGCAAATGCTTCATCATTATACAATGAGGGTTGTAAATGTGGATGATAATGATGCCACGGGGACGATCAAACAATGTCAATAGTTCAGATTTCAGAAAACCTTGAGATCATATTATGTGCATATTGATATTCCAGTTCCACACCTTCACTTTATTCGACATATTTGTCGTCTTACAATTGCTTTGTATCTTCCTCTATCAAAGTGTGATCCTCTCATCACAATTTCTTCAATGGCTAGTTGTGAAATTTAGATGTGGATGTTTCTCTAAAAATGAGGAAACAATGGATGTTTTGCAATGTTGGGTTAGGTAACTTGAAGTTGAGGATGTCAATCTAGTAGCTTAGATGGAGACAACCATGTAAACCCTAATTCAACGATAGCAAATCATATAACAGATAGAAGAAAAATGTGATCTACTCAAACACAAATTCGATTTCATTTCGTTGGAACATTAGCTCGAGTATCATAATTTAGCTCTAACAACAAATTTTGGGTTGGAAAATATAAAACAAGCCACCATTTAGTTCCCAAATTTAAATGGGCAAGCCCCTAAGCCTAATCAAGTATTAGTTGAGATCATCGATAATCTATATGAAGCAAGTTGAATTTGATGTATTGTAAAATCTATCAAAGTCTCGTTATATACTATAGCATTTAAACTATAAGGTTTTTTTGTGAAACATTGATTTCCTATCTAGTAGTTCTTGATGTATGCTATAAACTAGTGCCCTCTGTTTTGACAAATTGACAGTGTTAGAAAGTTCCTTTTTGTAATTTTGTCACATACATTTACCACAAACTTTGATTAATATAGTATCTACCTATTATTATTAATAAATATGTAAAAAAAATATAAAAATTAGCAAAAACTTCCACCCCATCAAAGTTGAACAATAATTATAGTTTGGAACTCTAACAATGAAGGGAGGAAAAATTCAAATATTGTAGAAACAAGCGATCACCAAACACAAAAACAATTGCAAGTCGCATAAATTTGAAATTGAAACAGAATCATACACCCCCATTAGCAACTCCAATGAAAAGAAAGAGAAGGAAAACAATTATTGTAGATGGGATAAGAATTACATTTTAGGTCCAATCAATTATATCATTGCAAAATTATAAATGAAAGGAACGCAAAGGTATCCAATAAAGTAGACATGTTAAACTTTGACAAAGATGAAAAATCATAAAAGATATTTACAACAATCACGTAGAAAGAAAGAACAAGAAAAAAACACGAGAAACTGTAATAAAGTTATATGGAAAAATGAAAAAGAGAAACCATCTATAGTAAGATACATATATCACTTAAGGAACCATGGATATAGCTAAAGTATTCACAACAAGAACCCCACAATACCACTTGCAACAATTCTAAGAAAAAATGGAACAAATGATATTGAAACCATATTGAAACCAAAGGGAAGAATAGAGAATAAAGGCATCACTATTTTCAAAACTTTTGGAAATAAACACGCTTTTGTGAATATTAGTCTCACAAAACAATTAGATCTTTTTACGTAGTCTATGAAAAATCCCATTGTTATGTTTGTTGGCGATCAACAAATCAAAGGAATAAGGTGGTGTTATAAAGTTTACATATAAATATGAAGCCTAGAATTACAAACTAAATGTTGTGCTCTACCATTTGATCAGATTGACATGGTGTTAGAAACAAAATGATAATGCAAATAAAAACCTATGCCACAAATTTCCCAAAACAATTTATGAAACTCAAATGAAAGTATTCAAGCACAAGCCCATAATCAAAATGAATCCAAAATGAAAAACAAAATCACCCAAGATTGTTAGGGGACAAAACATTTCCAAAAAAAGATGATATTTTATGTAGTATTAAAAAAACAAAAAATAAAGACACATAATTCATAATATATATGCCTATACAATAAAAATTAGGATGTTGATATAATTACGAGAAGTTACATTACACAAAGACATAGCATTACATAAAATATTGCCCAGACACCTATAAAATGCTAAGGCTACTAATTAATGTAATCATCCTCTTATTCATATATTATACATTTATATGTTAATCATATATTATACATTTAAACTTATTTTTTGTCTAATTTTTTAAATCAAATATTCTTAAGTTATTTTTCTTCTTGTCCCTGCTCACATCTATTGTTCAAAAACATTACATAAATATAAACACAGAGTAATAACACCTTTTTATTGAACCAACAAGCCAACATTTATTGCAATAAAAATATATATATATATATATATTCAATGAAACATTATGTGCTTAAAGATGTGCCCTACACAAGGACGAAAAAAATCATAATCATAGAGCTCTATTTTTCATAAAAACAATTGAAATATTTAAAAAGATAAACTATATTCAAACTTAATAAAGGGAATTTTTATACACAAATGTCAAACGAGTTGAAAGAATTTTTTAACAAGATCACAATCATTTCATTCTTTTTAGAAAATGCTCATTCAAGTTCTGTTAGAAAAATCTGTAGCAAAATTGCAATCTTTATATTCCTTTGAAAAAATAGAAAACTTATTCATTCCCTTGCAAAAATAGAGAACTTAAGTTTAACAAAGAAATAAGAAATATTTGTCCACATCTGCCAAATAAGGAAAAGATATTTGTGGTGAGATCACACTGTTTATTCTTTTTGAAAAATACTCAAATCCAACAATTTGTCAATTCTTCATAAACACATTCAAAATTGGTAAATACGAAATCCATTAAATTCAAACAGTTGAAACAAAAACACAAAAACATCATTAAAAAATTTAAATGTATAAATTGTAAAACTTAATTAAGTACATAGATATATACAAAGAATCAATGCCATTTGAAAGTCATATATCCCTCAACCATTAGTTGCAAGTTTCCCTCTTATCTACAATCTGAAAACAAGACTCTACCCAAAGCTACTCTAAAAGAATCTTTCAATTCCAAAAAAAGCATTCACAAAGTTAATAAGTCTATTACCCATCAGTATTGTTGTACCCCTAGTGAGAGATGAGTCAGTAGAAGTTATACACACAAAACACTACAAATAAGATTTCTCTACTTAATTTTTCAACATTTGAACGCATGGAAACAATATTTTAGGAATGTCACAAAATTGTTAAATTTACAAGATCATTTTACATATTTGAATATTATATAGGAGTTGTCTTTAGTGCTATTTTTTGGACTTTCCAGTCAGAAAATTTGAGGTAAAATCTTGATGTGTTATTTAAATTGATTTTTTCATATATAGATTCGACACCTTGAAAAATCCCTAGGGCACTTCAATTGTGCAGGGGTTACCCATTAAACTTATGATTTAATAAATTCCTGCCGGATTTTAATTAGACTGGACAAAACCCAACAAAAAAGCTTCCAAAAAATCTCAATAAAACCAACTCAAAATTTATATTTTAAGATATTTTATCCATATTTCACTTACCATTGGGTGATTTATACATGGCTGTCAAGAATTTCTCCTGGGGCAATTCAGTCACACAAATAAAGCAACATGCACACTTCCCATGTTCAGTGCGACAAAAAAACCTCTTAGTAGAATGTAGAAACGAAAACATTAACCATCCACAGATTATGTTACGATGGATAATTAAGATACAGAATCTCTTCTATAGGACCACCAGTTGAAGTTTGGAATCCAATGAAGTTTACTCAGTAAATAAGCATTCCTATATATAGACACGTGTTTGTATACACAATGCAGAAAAACATAATCAACATCTGCAAAAATGTCCATCTTTCCGTAGGTGGGCCTCCTGCGACATTCTAACATATCAGTTATTTATTTACATAATTTAGTTATAACTAGGCGATTCGGCGTCTGTCACAATTTTGTTGTCCTTGTTATGCTGATGGCATTGACGATGCTAAGTGCCTAGTTGAAACTAAGACAACAACAAAATTGTGACAGCTGCCCAAGTGCGTAGTGGAAACCAAGACCTTGCTTGTCCGATCATCACATGTCATCACCACAAACCTGAAAAATGTCATCACCACAAGAATCAGATTGTCAGTGAAGGAAGTCAACATAATAAGACGATAAAGCCAACCACCAATAACAGAGGTTATTTCATGATCAACTCTTCCAGTACCATAGCAAAACTAATGGATTAAGAGAGAGCATCCAAAAACCGTGAATAGAATGGGATTCGAATCACTGATAATAGAATTGCAATTTAAGAGGGCGAGAAAGCCAACACGTGAAACCTCTAAGAATCTCATACATTAATAAGACAATAAAACCAACAACCAACAACAGAGGTTATTTCATGATCAACTCTTCCAGTACCATAGCAAAACTAATGGATTAAGATAGGGCATCCAAAAACCATGAATAGAACGGGACTCGAATCACTGAAAAAAAAATTGCAATTTAAGAGTGCGAGAAAGCCAACACGTGAAATCTCTAAGAATCTCATACATCAATATCATACACCGCATAAGTCTGGTTCAAATGAAAATTGCGTCACTGCATTCTCCCTTTATGTAACTAACCTGCCCTGCAAAGCAAAGTATGCTCTCAACCGCTGCATGAGCTCATTTTAGGCCTAATGCATTGTCCATCTCACAGACATTACAGAATCCAAATCTAGAAGTTGATATAAAGAAAAAATAGAATTTGAAGTATATCCTTAAACAAAAACGACGACAAAAATTCTTCTCAAGCAATAAGACAAGATGAACCCCACCTTTCTCTAAAATAGTTCATTTCGAGTTCAAATCCATTGTTTCTCTCAAAACCTATTTTGAAATGAAATTTCTAGCTTTTGCAGGCAAGCCAGCAAGAAAAGAATCATTCCCAAGGCATGCAGTACAAGGTAAAACTCCCATTTGTGTTGCTATAGTTTAAATGTTCTATATATATATTAATTTTAGATAAAAATGGTATATTCTATACTTAGCAGCCCAATAACAATTTCCAATTATTTCCAGTAGCGATTATATTGTAAATGCAGATAGAATATAAAACAAATGCAGAAGACCAGCGAAGACAAGACGACACCAGATTTAGCATATGCCAAACCCCGATTTGGGGAAATTCCTTTGATCAAATCTTATTATTATTCAATAGTTCAGCAAAGAGAGAGTAAAAAAGTCAAATAGACTAGCCCAATACAAAGTCAAATCAACCTGTCAAATTCTGCAGTCAAACTTCAGCCCTAACGAAAAAGTCAACTTTAGTCAAAACATCAGTAATTGCTTGATGAAAGATAAATATAACAAAGAAGTAAAAAAAGCCAACATAATTCACAAGTAATTATCAAGAAAGAGAAATCTAACCATAACTCTACTAGCATTGATTTCTCAACATTTATTTCATAAACTGAGGAAAAATATCCATATTGCTGCCATCATGACCTTTGTATCCTTCTATGATAATAATGGAGAAGTTGCTATAAGTTCTAAAGGATTTCTACTGATGCAGATTGCTTCTTTGATATTTTAATGACTTCTTTCTTTCTTCGATATGTTCTTAGATTCTTTATCCTTTATCACAGTAATCATGTCTCCATTGGTTTTGAGGTGGTTGAACCTTGTAGTAATGATTATATTCTTGTACTTTCTTTGGACCTTTTCTGTGCCTTCTTGAATCGGGAGATCGGACCTCAAGAGTTAGGGTTTTCCCTTAGTTGTCTTCAATGTATAGGTCAGGGAGTAATTGTATTTCCTTCTTGCCAATAAGGTGATCTTCAACCTTCTTCCACCATAGCTCTGATAACATGTTGAGAAATCCAATTGGGTGGCAAGTTAATTGATTTCTCGTATTATGACATTATCTTGTGATGTTTCATTATTAGTTTTTCTTTTTTCAATTTATCTTATTCTTATCATCAAGACTAATGCCAATCAATAAATAGAAGAGGACACGAGATATAGGCACGCAGCCAGGGCAAAACCCCTACATAGGGGAAAACCCAGTAAACAACTCTTCCTTCCTTCAGAAAGCAAGTTCTTCCTTCCTTCAGAAAGCAAGTTCTTGTGCAGGGTGTTCCAAGAAATAAATACCTCAATAACATAATAGAGATTGCCTAGTCAATGGGGTAGGCACTTTCTAAAATGAAAATGGGATCTTTAGGACATACACTGCCGGGTATGTCCTCATAGTGGAACGCACCACCTAAGCATGTATGCATGAGTGGATATGGTGGATGAGATGGAGGGTCAAAACCATGTACTCTAGGTACTTGTGGAAATGGTTCCACATCAAAATCATAATCTCTCCTCAAAATATACGCAAGTGGACCTCCTTTGAACAAGTCAAACCATCAATACTCAATTCAAACGTGTAAGGTGTGAACAAGGTTATGTAAGGAGTATGTCCTCATAGTGGAACGCACCACCTAGGCATGTATGCATGAGTCGATATGGTGGATGAGAAGGAGGGTCAAAACCCTAAGGTGTCATCCAGTTAACCTAATGTTCAACAACCTCCTCAAATATCGTGCTACAGGATAAGCATAAGCATGGATAAGGTTGGCACATGTGAACAAGGCTAAATTGAAGCCAGGGAGAATTGGTTCTTTTGTTCATTGCCTCAACATGTGTGCCAAATGGGAAGTGATAAAGTTTTGTATGCCATGTGTATAAGTTGTGTTCTTAGTGAAAGATTAAAAAATAAAACTTAGGGAAATAGCCTCAATGAATTAGAAACCTCATTGTAACAATTTACAACTTACACTCGGCTTAGTTTGAGCTTCTGGTTGATTTTTCAGATTTGGTTATTTTGGCCAAAGTTTCACTTGTAGTCATTTTTGAAAATCTTTCAGCATGTTTATTGTCATTGCAGCTTTCAAATTCCAAAATAAATTGCATGTGACAAACAAGGAATCAGAAAGGTTTTCAACATGAAAATGTATATGTAAAACTACTAGGAAACATCTCCTAGATATTTTCAAATTTTCAAAACATAAAGGCCATTGACATAATGTAAAAATTGTTTTACTTTATTCTTTCAATTATGGGAGCAGGCCAACAGACTTATGAGTTATAAAATCCAACATAAGGAAATATAACAAGAGTTAAAATAAAATCAGAGATTTGTAAAATATGAATAAATTTTGTATTGTGACGTACCAATGGCAGGCAGACTGAAAATGAACTCTCTTGGCTGCGTCAAGCTATGCCATCGCTCTTCCTCATTTTGGCCTTGTTCTTTTTCTAAGTTTTTTCTTTCTCTTACACATATGTTCAGCATCCTCATGTTCACTTCTAATCTTATTGACAATCGATTCTGTTAAAACAACCTCTTCACTGCCTTGTTGCATCCCTTCAAGCTGCTTAAATCCATGTTCCTTATTTTGAATGATGGCTGTCATTTCCTCTTTCAATCCATGTTGTTTGACCAGTATAGGATCCTGTTGAGGCTTTTCTACAGGTGCTAAACCTGGATTTGCATCATTTATACTTGGCTTAGCATTTTCAACTTCACCCGAATCCTTCACCATTGATTTTTCTGAAGCCCCTCCAACTTCACATGGGTTCTCCACATTTATCTTTTCTGAAACAGTAGGAACATCCTTAACGTTCAACTTTTCTGCATTTTCAGCTCAATGAGAACCCGTTCCTACCAATAGTTGATTATTAGATGTACTGTTATCAGTAGGTAGCTTTGATACAGCATTGGTGACCTTAAATTCCTGCTTAGAATCATTGTTTTGTTTGGTTTCATCATGAAGTTCAATCTGTGGAAAAGAATTGCCTGAAAAGAGAATCTAATGGATCAGTGGCATCAACAAATCTAAATAGCACAATGGAGAGAAGTAAACTAACAATATTACAAATTACACAAATTACATAGAGATCACTAAGGAGAACGCAAATAATTTGTTTTCTATCGACAGCAACTCACAATCTTGGGTGCGAATTGATCGGATTGCTTCATATGCAGCGTTTCTTGCGGCCTCCTTCTTATTGTTTCCAGGAGCTCCGGTGTACGACTCCCCGTTAATCTCTACAGTTGCCGTAAAAGTTGGGCAGTGTGCGATTCCTTCCTTTGTAAATTGATAAGTAGGAAGTGGAATGTTCTTTTTGACAGCAAGCTCGCTGAGCAGGTTCTTGAGTAGTCTTGTCTCCTGCTTGGTCATCAAAAATAAAACAAACAAATTTACAATCCTCCAACATATTCAAACTCATTAGGTTGGGTAACGAATGAACAAACTCTTTACCAGATTGACAAAGGTATCGAGTGTTCGAGGATACATGCTAAGACTTGTTCACCACTTGACCTCTGATCAAATGGAACTCATTACATCTGGCTCATTATGACATGTTCTGGATCAACTAGGACCCAGGTGCTTATATATGCATCTAAAGTTTCCATTCTATGAGAAGACCACCTCATACTGACTCGGAGAGAAAAACAGTATAATATATAACAAGAAGCTATCTCCATGCTTCCACAAAGTGGCATCGCATGTTCAGAATCCAGATATCATTGTGGCCCATAAATAAGGATTTTCAGTTATCATTGTGGCACATGCATAAATAAGGATGTTCAAATATCATTTTGGCACATGCCGTACCGAAAGAGTACTGAACAGTATAATATATAACAAGAAGCCATCTCCATGCTTCCACAAAATGGCAGAGGAAAACGTCCAGATATCATTACGGCACATGCATAAATAAGGATGTTCAGATATCATTGTGGCTACTGAACAGTATAATATATAACAAGAAGCCATCTCCATGCTTCCACAAAATGGCAGAGGAGAATGTTCAGATATCATTGCGAATGTTCAGATATCATTGCGGCACATGCATAAATAAGGATGTTCAGATATCATCGTGGCACATTCTGTGCCGGAGTACCGAGCAGTATAATATATAACAAGAAGCCATCTCCATGCTCCCACAGAATGGCAGAGGAAAATGTTCAGTTATCATTGCGGCAAATGCATAAATAAGGATGTTCAGATATCATTATGGTACATACTGTGCCGAAAGAGTACTGAGCAGTATAATATAAAACAAGCCATATCCATACTTCCACAAAATGGCAGAAGAAAATGTTAAGAATTTCATTCATGAAAAAATAAGGATCAGAATTTATAATGATTTTCCTACTAAAACAGAGAATTTGCCAGAGGCCCAGAAACAGAACAGAAACGTTGTTTGGGTTACTGGGTAATGACTTAAGACATATGCGTTAATATAGTACACAGCAACAAGCTGGATACGGTCTCAAACTTCTGTCGCACAGAAAAATAGAAGGAAATCGCATAAATCAGATACAGCATATTCCATGGCCCTAGAAAACATTTTGGGCATTTGGGTGGAAGTCATTCTTACTTTAAAGTGGATATCCAACCCCAGCTTATGCAAATCTTCAACCGCTACCTGAGCAGCGGCGTTCTCTGCTTCCTTCTTATATTTGAATCCTGGAGGCGAATCATATCGTGCGCCGTTCACTGTCACACTGCACTTGAACTCAGGAAGATGTTCTTGGCCTTCATTTACGGTGGTGTAAACTGGCAAAGGCAAAGAAGTCTTCTGGGCGTACTCTTGTAACCTGTTTTTGAACATTTCCGCAGCAGGGAAAAGGGATCGAAATGCAGAAATGAGGTCGAGAGAAAAAAGGAGAAAAGAGTGTGGAACAGAGAAGCAGGTTATTGCGGGCGCCAAATATCCCAATATAATTTCTCCCAACCGTGATAAATTTAATGGGGTTTAACAAAACTGAGAGAATTACGGCCCATATGAATTCACGAAATTAGACTAACACATGACATTAATTTTGGAAACTGTATTTCTATTATAGACAGCCTCTGTATTCTGTTCCGAAAAACAGGCAGCCTGTATTCTTCAATGATACCAGTCGATATGAGTGGTCTGTGTAATTTGTTAAGATGAGTGGTCTGTGTAATTTGGTATTTTAACAGAACACACGGAATGCATTTGTCACACGGAATGCATGTGAGGTCATACCCTAGGCGTGGGTTTAAGATCAGTTAGGTCTGTGTAATTTGACAGAACGTTGGATGGCTTCATTGGTGATTGGAAAGGGCAATTCCTATTTCCAACCCCATAGAAAAGTAAACGCTGACTGACATGCAAGGCAAATAGCTTTGTAGTAGTCTATAACGCGACTTTTTGAAAGTTTTTTTGGCAGATTTTTCCGGTCAAAATCCGGCAGCACTTCATTGGAATCCCAAGTTTCATAGCTAGTTTCTGCACAATCAATGGCTCCCAGGGGTTTTTCAGGGTGCTGAATCCAAATATGCAGTTAAAAAACCATTTTAATTGTTAAAAATCAAGATTTAACCTCATTTCTTCCGCCGGATTCCGTCACCGGAATCTCCAAAAAGTCGCATTATAGACAACTCCAATAGCTTTAGCCCTCTCTCTCTCCATGCTGCTATCTCGATTCGTGTGCTGTGAGAGAGAGGGATAAAACTATTTGCCTTGCATGTCAGTCAGCATTTATTTTTCTATGGAGTTGGAAATAGGAGTTTCGGTTTCAAACAACATCAATAATAAATTAAACGTACTGTAGTACTGTTTCAAACAATATCAAGGGGCAGCACATCTCGTCGATATTTTCCGGTAAACACTTGAGACCTTTCCCGGAGGACTATCACGTTACATATGCCAGGTATACATGTAGGTCGGTGAGGCCGCTATCGGGTGCATTAAATGCCCGCTGGTTAGCTCTTGCCTTTTTGGTACCATCAATCGCAAGGACGAAAAAACCGAGGTACTAGCTTACCCAGCAGACTGTGAAAACGGTGACTGTGAAAACGTTATGCTAACTGTTCTTAAATCCACGGCTAGTGTATGACCTGACAAATGCAATCGTACAACTGGCAAAGGCAAAGAAGTCTTCTGGGCGTACTCTTGTAACCTGTTTTTGAACATTTCCGCAGCAGGGAAAAGGGATCGAAATGCAGAAATGAGGTCGAGAGAAAAAAGGAGAAAAGAGTGTGGAACAGAGAAGCAGGTTATCGGGCTCCAAATATCCCAATATAATTTCTCCCAACCGTGATAAATTTAATGGGGTTTAACAAAACTGAGAGAATTACGGCCCATATGAATTCACGAAATTAGACTAACACATGACATTAATTTTGGAAACTGTATTTCTATTATAGACAGCCTCTGTATTCTGTTCCGAAAAACAGGCAGCCTGTATTCTTCAATGATACCAGTCGATATGAGTGGTCTGTGTAATTTGTTAAGATGAGTGGTCTGTGTAATTTGGTATTTTAACAGAACACACGGAATGCATTTGTCACACGGAATGCATGTGAGGTCATACCCTAGGCGTGGGTTTAAGATCAGTTAGGTCTGTGTAATTTGACAGAACGTTGGATGGCTTCATTGGTGATTGGAAAGGGCAATTCTTATTTCCAACCCCATAGAAAAGTAAATGCTGACTGACATGCAAGGCAAATAGTTTTAGCCCTCTCTCTCCATGCTGCTATCTCGATTCGTGTGCTGTGAGAGAGAGGGCTAAAGCTATTTGCCTTGCATATCAGGGAGCATTTACTTTTCTATGGGGTTGGAAATAGGAATTGCCGTTTGAAACAGCACTAAAGTATGTCTAATTTATTATTGATATTGTTTGAAACAGTACTATAGTACGTCTAATTTATTATTGCATACTCCCATTAAATGTTGCAGGATTTCAAATTCGGTATTGCGCCTAGGATTTTGAATTCGGTTTTGCACATAATTTTTGAAATGAAATCCTCTTCCATTCGACCTTCGAAATACGATTCGAAAAAGCTTGTTTGTCTTTACATTCTGAATGTTCGTGGAGAGAAACCTTTTGCCTAATCAAGGATGTTGATGGACAGGGGGTGGCCTGCTCAATGCACGATGTGTTACACGATCTAGCACTGCAAATCGCCGAGAAGGAAGAAAATTGTTGCTTTAGACTGGGCAAAGCTTTGGAGGAATTCCCTTTGAAAGATTGCATAGGCAAGGGCAGGATTTCTCTAATGGAAAATAAATTTAAGTCAATCCCTGATGAATTCAAAGGTCAGGATATCCTGGTAATGCTGCTATCTGAGAGCAAATCTCTGGAAAATATTCCGTCCAGTGTGACGAGGACTCTTACATCTATTGGAGTGCTTGATTTGCGAGAACCGTCCATCAAAACATTTCCTGATAGCTTTGGAGCGTTGAAGCATCTGGTTTTCTTCCGTCCAGCACGAGCGCCCATAGGGACGCTGCCCGATTCAACAAGAAGATTGAAGAAACTCCAGACATTGGATTTCTCCCACTATGGCCAGCTGAGTGAGTTGCCTTAAGGGTTACATAAAATGACAAGTTTGATATATCTGGGTCTGAGTTTCTGTCAAGGGGTAAAATACATCCCTTGTGGGACCTCAACGCTCACATCGTTGCAGTGTCTGAAAATGGAAAAGTGTTGGAAAGCTTGGCAGTAAACATCACAGCCGAGAAAAAATTTATGTGATCTCAGGGGAAGTCGTGCAGAGTACAAACAAGCTGCTATCTTCAGTGATCTGCACAGTCTGAAGCACCTCAAATGGTTGGCACTGGAGGATTGGGCGCTGCCATTCACAGAGGGCGCATTAGGTAATATGATAGAGATGAGAACCCTTATCCTGAGGATGCTGCAGGTGAAGGTGCTACCAGAGGACATGAAAAGTATGGTAGAGTTGAACACTCTAGTTGTGCAATCTAACGTTTTAGTTAAGATCCCATCATGGATATGTGATTTCGAACTGTTAAATTGTCTAATACTAAAGTCCTGTAGGGACCTTGAAGAGATTCCTATAGGGCTGGAGACGCTGAAATGGTTGAGGAGACTGGATATAATTGGATCGTGGTACTTAAAAGAGTTACCCATGCCTATGGCAAGGAGGGTGCATTTCCAAGGCTGGAAAGGATCGAAAGGAGACACATTTGCGGCTTTCTTGCTCGTTATGATGATAATGGTAGCTATAGCAGAAGTCGCAGAGGTGAAGGCAGCAACACCGAGTCTGACAATGGAGGTTGCCACTACTTCATTGCCCTTCCTCCCTTTTGATTTAAGCCCTCATTTCTGTGGAAAATTCAAATTACTCCATGCAAAAGGAGGGGATTATCGGGCAACTTATAGAAGTGGCGACATAAATTTTTTTTTTTTTGAATTTTTCTACTCCTATATTGATACAAAAATATGATTACAGAGAGGCAGAGGCCTCGAGAGTTCTAGCCCAAGAGACGGCATGCTTACAAAATATCGCTTGAAAAACTGACCAGAAGACCTGCATAATGACTTGCTTTAAGACTTGATATATATGGAAACTGTAACTGAAGACCGAGACAGATTGATTGGAACCAATCAAAAACTCAGTACAGCGCAGCCCTTTCGTGACCGGAATCTGACCCATAAACAGATTGAACCAAGACAGTGACCAAAAGACAGGAGAATGCCGCCCATGCAGGGGAAACCAGCAAGTCAAAATTTGAAAAAGACCTGATTCTGAGAACTATAAAACATGAAATGACTATGGATTCAGAAGGGATTGAGCTTCTTCTTACAGCAGCTGAACAAAACCAGAAGGTGCAGGCCTATTCAGTCTTCATGCGAGGTTGGAGGCGATTCTTCAACAATTCGGTAACCGAAATGGTTGAGGTCTTCAAACTCAGAGGGTTGGCCCTCTTTACTTGAAGAACCACCACCTGCAGGAGTGCTCGGACCGGCATGGATGGTCGTACCCTGTGTTGTAGAGCCACGTGGGTCCTTTCTCTGTGTAATCGCAATCTGTGAGGAATCATTCTTGTCTTCCGTCCTCGGCTCCAAAGGAACCCCTAGACTAACAGCCCCTGAACCAACAGTATCCTCACACAACTCAACGATGACTGACGCAATGAAGGAGGAATTGCCTAGAGTGCAGGGGAAGCGAAAGCGAGCTGTGTGAGATTGGGAATGGTGATAGCGCGCTTTTGTGATAAACTACCCTCGTCCCCTGCCACGACCACTTCTGGTCACAGGGTATCTATCAAAGCAGAAGTCCGAAGCTTCAGACGAAGGGTCCGAGGTTGTGGAGGAAGGCTAGCAGGAGACACGGCCTCGGGAGCTACCTCTTCTGCAACTCATCCTTGAGCGCACTTTGGGCATTTTGAGGTGTGTTGGAGGAGCGGAACAAACAGCGGTGGAGGACACTGAGAGGGGGCGACAGAGGAAGATGCATAACGGATTATTTGAAGCCTGAAAGCACTGATAAGTATCAACGCCTCAATCAAGAGCCAGATAGTACCCTGGTCTGTCTCGACAGCGAGGAGCTTCAGCCTCGCTAGACCAGCGTGAGCGCAAGGGAGGAGCAAGAGTGAAAATCCAGCAGAGCGCCATTGCAGATAAACTAACATACGGGAGAGAGGGGAGGAGTTGCGTTAATGCAGCATTAAAGTTGTTGGCCTGAAACATTAATGCATACCTCATGCGAGGCCGGCTAGCGATGGTGATTAGCCACGTGCCCACCCTCCACGCCGCCTTCGTACTGCTCGCCAGACTACACACCCGCATCCGGGAAAGTGGCGACATAATTTATGAGAGGTTTACTATTCTTTTTTCCTCAGAAAGAGGTTTACTATTGTTAATACGCAGGTTCACATTTTCAGTTACAATTCAACATAAAGATTTTGTGTGAGAACGTGAATGTTATTTGTGCATTTTGTTTACAGACATATTTTGTGTGAAAACATGAATGTTACTTGTGCATTTTGAAAGACATATTTTGTGTGAAAACGTGAATGTTATTTGTGCATTTTGTTTTCAAATAGATACCTCTCTCGTGTCGGAAGTAAATACCATTCACAATTTTTTGTATATTGAGCGGAAGGTTATTGTTAAATATTTCTCAAGATTTGAAAGTAACATCTACGAAATTGAATTAATACTTAAAAAATATAATTATATAATTTATTTTAAAATTTTAAATTTTAAATCGATATATAATTTTGTTTAATAAATAAACAATATTTTATTTTATTTAATATTAAACCATGTAAATATAATATTTTTTAGATATGGTGGGAAATTGAGGAGGATGGGAACCGGCGCGTTCTGCGGCAACCGCAAGGGTTTCGGTTAGGGCTCTCTGAAACCCTACCTTTACAGCCTGCAGACAAATCTCAGCAACAGTTTCGACCTGCCTACTCGGCCCGACTTTTCAGGTTACAACTGTCGTTTTCAACATGGAGCCGTAATTGACGGTGATATTATGGACACGGAGGAGGAAATCGATTACACCGAAGACCCGCTCTCCTCACAGGTTATTTTCGATCACCCATCCTTCGCATCATCGTCTGCCGGTATTGGCCCTCTGCTTTCTGGGTCGCATCTTTCCCCGGTGGTCTCTATTCCGGTCCCCCCCCCTCTTGTTTACCTGAAGGTGTTGTTCCCTCTGAAGCCGTTGGTCTGGACCCTCCCCCTCTTTCCCCGGGGACTCTCCGTTTCTTATCATCGGTTATCCCTCCATCGCCTCCCTTTGATTCACGTCCCCTGTCATCCTCCATCCCGAGTCCACCACCCTCGGGTCTGCCACCTTCATCGTCGACTGGGGTTTCTGCGCTTCTCCATTCTCCCTCGGGATGTTTTGAAACCCCCACTATCAAAGTCAGCTCATCTAGGCCGAACCCTCTAGACTGCTCCCCGGATCCCTTGGTAAATCACCCTTCTGCGCTGCGCACGGGGAAAAAAAGAACGAAGTGTGTCAAATCCACTTCTAAGGACATCTCTATTCGGTTTGGCGAATCCACGGCCATAGGAGAGGCGGCTATTGTGGCAAATACTATCCTTGTGGGTCATATACGAGGGCGAGCTTACTTTGCGCCCGGTTATCTCAGTAGGTGAAAGAAATCTGGGGCGGAGTCCTGAAAGAACTCCCTGAAGTTCATGTACTCCCTCGTGGTTGGTTTGCTCTTCATTTCGCAAAGGAAAATTATACGGATCTCGTCTTGGCCAAATTCTGGCATATAGAGATGGCGCCGGTGCTGCTAACGCGTTGGAGCCCTCTGTTCGACCCCGAGCGAGAACAGATTGGGGCTGGGCCATTATGGGTGCGACTACCTGGTCTCCCCCTTCAATACTGGAACGAAGAAGTCTTCATCCGCATTGGCAATGCCCTGGGAACATATCTCGATCACGACCACACTTTCGTGGAATCTAGGAACAGAACGCTCGCTCGGATTCTAGTTCACCTAGATACCCGAGAAGGCCTGGAGGAAAAGATTACTCTTCATTGGGGCAGATTCACTCGTGTTCAGATTCTTGACTACGAAGGCGTTCCCTTCAGATGCCGACGTTGCCATAAGGTCGGACATGTCTTCAAGGATTGCCCGCTCAACCAGAGGCCCGCTGATACACCAGAGTCCACCATCCATCCTCCGAGATCCATCTCTCCGGCTGCTCATCACGCTCCGACCGTGAGCACTCCCACATGTGCTACTCCTCAGGCACCGGGTGTTACTCTTGGTCGTGCCACAGCTCCGGTCACCAGATCTCGGGCGGCCTCAGCATCCGCATCTGCAGCCCATACGGGTAATTCTCACTCTCCTTCATTGTCTTTTTTTGCTTCGACTTCATCATTTATTCCCCCATTGTCTGCTGCATTATGTTCGATGCCATCCACCTCTGTCATTGCCCCTGTTGCAACTTCCACTCAACCGCCCCTATCACCCGCATCCTCCCCCACATCCTCCAGGGGCTCAAAACATTCCTATTTTCTTCGCCCTCGCACTCACTCACAAGGATCTCAACCTATTATCACCGATTTGGGTATCTTATCACCTGGGCTGTCCGCTCTGCCTACTCGAGGAAGAAAATTTGATCTTACTAAGGCCATCAGAAGAGCGGGGGCCGAGGTAGCTTCTAGGCGTCAATCCACAATTGATGGGGTACTTAGAGCAAAGAACACCCCTGGCCATCCTCCCCATGAAGAGTCTCTCCTTCAATTGCATAGGCCTGGCTAGTGCCTCAAAGAAACTAGACCTCAAGAGATTGATTGAAGCCTCTCCTGTCGATATTATTCTTCTCTAAGAAACTCTTGGGCCTGCGGATACCATATCGGCCTCACTATCATCTATCATCCCTGGTTGGCAGTTCTCGGCCATGGACTCCTCTAGTAGATCGGGGGGCTTAGCAATAGGATATAATCCTGTAACCATAAAGGCCCATGGTACTTGGGGGGGTCCAGGATTTCTGGGGCTCGATCTATTCTCTGCAGACTTGGGCACCACTCTCAGGGTTGTCAACATTTACGAGCCGTGTCACTAGCGTGAAACATTCTGGAACAACCTCCTGGGCCTATCCATTCTCTCAGCTGATAACATAATTATTGGGGGGGATCTAAACTTTTCATTGGGCTACGGTGAATCTTGGGGAGCCTCGGCACAAATTGATCCTATCAACACTTACATGACCGACCTGTTGGAACGTCATGATCTGAGTGATGTCCCCATGAAAAAACCTCTTCCCACCTGGAGGAACAGAAGAATCGGTGATGCTGCCCTGGCTCGTAGACTTGATAGATTTATGATGAAAGGGTATCTGCTACAAAGGCTTCATCACTACAGGCAATGGGTGGGATCTGGAGGCATATCAGATCACCATCCTATCTATCTGGAAATCAATGGTCCTAATAAAAAACCTAAAGCTCCTTAGAAGTTCAACCATGGCTGGTTACAGGATCCCTCCTATATCAAACTTGTAATGGACTTCTGGCCTCTCCACCCGATAGATAGAGCTGACTCTCTGGCAAAGGGCTTCTGTTTGAATCTATCGCAGCTCAAGGATCTCACTATCGAATGGGCCAGGAATAAGCACAGGCAGGAGAACTCAGCTCTCATGCACATTGAAGCTGAGCTCGCCTCTCTCACTGATGAAAGAGGTATGGGCTTCACATTGGAGGCAGAAAAATCTCATTTAGTGGAGCTGGAAAACCAGAAGCAAAAAATCCTTAGGGAGAGGGAAGAATCTACTCGCCTGCGCAGTAGAGCAATCTGGCTCAAAGCTGGAGATGACAACTCTCGCTTCTTTCACAATTATGCCAAGGGCAGGAAAGTCAGCAATACCATATGGAATCTCCCTATGCCAGAGGGTGGAGTTGCAGATACATTCAACAAGCTCTGCTGGCCATTTCCCTAGGTTTGTTACCGAGGAAGATGCAGAGGATCTTTTTGACCCAGTTACCCCTGAAGAACTGGAATCCACCATTAAATGGTTTAAGAAGGAGCGTAGCCCAGGGCCGGATGGATGGACCATCGAATTCTACATTGCATTCTATGAGTTGATCAGTCAGGACCTTCTTCGGGTAGTTGAGGAATGCAGGATATCGGGATCCCTGTATAATGCCATCAACTCCACTTTCATTGCTCTGATTCCTAAAACTGATTCACCCTCCTCTTTTGATGAATATCGTCCCATATCACTATGCAATGTTCTCTATAAAATCATCTCAAAAATCATCGCAAACCGCATTCGCCCCATCCTGTCTCGCCACATAGCCCCTCAGCAATTTGCCTTCTTGGAACACCGACAGATTCACGAAGCTATTGGGGTTGCACATGAGGCTTTCCACTCTATCTGGACAAAGCATCATAAAGCCATATCCTAAAAATCGACCTTGCTAAAGCTTTTGATCGGGTCAACTGGCTCTATATCAAAATGCTTCTCATACATTTGGGATTCCCTCGCCATTTTATCACTTGGATCATGGCTTGCATTACCACTCCCTCCTTCAGTGTGCTGATTAATGGATCTGCATCCCAGTTCTTTCATTCCGAACGTGGCCTAAGATAAGGGTGCCCCCTGTCTCCCCTTCTCTTCCTCATTGTCATGGATGGCCTTAGTCGTCTCATTGCATCTGCCAAGAGAAATGGAGATATTTGTGGTCTCAAGATAACAGAGGACTATTATCTTACCCACCTCCTATTTGTGGATGATGTTATGATCTTCCTCGATGGTAGCATCCGGGACTCCAGTTCCTTCTCTCATATTATCTCCCTCTTCTCATCCACTACTAGGATGTTGGCCAATCATTCAAAATCATCCATTATCCTATCCAGAACCACTGTCCAAGAATCGCAGTTGGCCCTTCAGCTTTTTCCTTACAGTATCCACCCCCTGGATTAGGGCCTTAAATACTTGGGATATTGGATCAAGCCTATTAGCCCAAAAATTGCGGACTGGATCTGGCTAGTTGGAAAATTGGAAAAGAGACTCAATATCTGGAGCCATCGATACCTCTCCCGGGCCGGTAGACTTGTCCTGATAAAATTTGTCTTGGAAGCTACTCTGGTCTTCTGGATGGCTTTGGCCTGGATCCCTCGCAGCATCCTGACCAGATTACAACAAACCTGCAATAAGTACTTATGGAATGGGGCAAAAGAGAAGCGCATATTTGCATGGATTGGATGGAAGAGGATTGCCATACCAAAGAAATGGGACGGCTGGGGGCTCAAAGACCTCCCTTCTTTCGCACAGGCTTTGGCAGCAAAGATGGGATGGACCTTAATCACCGAGATAACCTATGGACTCATATGGTTTACCACAAATATATCTGGCCCCTTCATCTAATGGATTGGATCTGTCTTCCGACATGGCCCAAAGCAGGGATATCATTTGTTTGGAAAGCTCTACTTCATACTTTTCCACTTATCAGAGATAACTTGATCTGGAAAATCAATGACGGCACACAAGCCAGGATCGGTCTGGATCCTTGGAATGGTAGCGGAGACAGGCATATATTGCCTGAAGCTCTTATCCGTTTCCTACACACTCAAAGGATCGCATACATAGCTGATATCGCGGATCCACAGCACACCACCATTTTCGAACAGCGATGGAAAACAGTAGACCAGATCAACATCCCACCTCTCTGGCATCAAGAATGGTTGTCTTATATCAACACTCTATTTGAAGCTCATATAAGGATCAAGCAGGGTCCCGATGAGCTCATTTGGTATCCTGCGTAGCACGGAATATACACCCCTAAATCTGGGTATCTATCCCTGATATCACATAAGGTCCCAGATTTAATATCCTTCTGGTGGAACTCCATTTGGAAACTAACATCCCCACCCAGGAAAAAGTTATTCTTCTGGTGCATCCTTAAGGGTGTAGTTCCCACGAGGGAATATCTCATGAGACGCGCGGTCCATGGACCGTCTTGGTGCATCCTGTGTAAGCAGTGAGCAGAATCATGCACGCACCTTTTTCTTCAATGCTCTGTTCTAACACACATCTGGCAAGCAATTTCCTCTGATATTCAATACTCTGGCTAATGGGAGGGTGTCGATATAAATCAAACCTTGGAGACTTGGTTCAATCAACACAAGAACACAAAACTGCAAAGCTTGCCCATCATCGCCTGTTGGTACCTCTGGCTGGCCCGGAACCGTTTGACATTCGAGGATAAACCGGTTCACTGGCCGCATATAACTGCCAAGATCATATCAGCCTACAATGAAACTCCCGAGCCTCCGCAGCCAAAGGTCCGCCGTCCCCGTGACCCTCCTCTCATCAATCACAATCGCCCATGGGCTTACTTCGACGGTTCTGCCCAACAGCAGGGATGTGGAGGGGGCTTTCTTCTCTTCATAACCAACAGCACTTCTACAAAGCAAAGCTGGGTTTGGGAGCTGGTTCAAACAACTTCGCTGAGCTCATCACCCTTCATCATCTTCTACACTTTGCATTGAGCCACAATTGCTTGCATTTAAGCATATATGGGGATTCAAAGATTGTCATAGATTGGTTCAATAAAAATTCTGCTTGTCACACACACACACTCAGCAACATATTGGATGAAATTAATTTACTGAATGATCAATTTAATGATATCACTTGCAATCATATCTACAGGGAACACAATGACTGTGCCGACCAGCTATCCAAAGAGGCTACGACACTTCCTAGAGGCCAGTGGATAATACAAGAGCAGCGAGGCACAAATGCATATCAGTGCTACCACAGACCATACATAGATGCACAGTATCATAGGGCAGCCAGCCCATGAATACTGATATGAACAGTTTTTTTGAACAATTTTGTATATAGAAGATAAATAGCAAAACTGATAGCCCTGCGTGGCGATACAATATGTATATATGACAATTTCAGAACATCCTATGAGATGATTTTTGCTTTTTGATAGACTGTAATAGAATCTACATCTACCCACATGTGGGGTGGAAGAACATAGAGCATATGCAACTACATCTACAACATGTAATTTTTCCAAATTAATGAAAGATTACGATTTTTCCAGTGGAAAAAAAATATATATATATTTTTTAGATACACCCAAAAAAATAATTGCATTGAAATTAAATAATTCTTCATCGAACAATAAAGTATGATGTATGTTGTGGGTAAAAAGGATACCTAATAATCTAGGATTTCATTACTATTATAATGAAATGTAATTTTGCATTTTTACTTTATAACTTGAACGTTTCATTTTAGTTCTTGGGGATTTATGGAAATGTATGATAAAAGCAAATTATATGTTTGGTCTTTTTTTTTGCTTTATAACTTAATCGTTTCATTTTAGTTTTGGGGGATTTATCGAAATGCATGATAAAAGTAAATGATAAAAGTAAATTATAAGTTTGGTTTTCAAAAATAATTTAATAGTT